>JAEIIL010019989.1:0-14107 GCA_018905715.1 Drosophila lini
GACCATTTACTTAAGTGCTATTTTTATCTAGTTACAAACTAATATATTTTATGTATTTATTATATTTAAAAAATTTTTCTCATATACAATTTCTTGCAATTATTTTCTTTCTCTGTAGTCAACCTTTGTTTTGATGCAATTTTCGTTTTGCGGCTCCAGATAAAACGAATTTATGCCTAACCAGGAGACAGCCAGACATGCACATTTGCCCACACATATATTTCATTATATTTATTTATTATTTAACGTATTTCGAATTAGGCAGACAGAGGGCCATTGTCCATTTTCCAGCTACCGGCCGCAGAGTTTGAAACGAGCGCAATAAATCAGGCACAACTGGCAGGCGGACCGCCAGAAGAATTTCGAATTGCAGCTGCTGCCTTGCCATGGCTGTTGCGGGGAGAATCAATTTATGCAAACGCCTCGCAATCAAATAATCCCTACGATTCGGTCGAAACAGCTTTTAAGCAAATGCGAAATCCTGTAGCACACTTTTAAGCGCTCGCTTAATGTGGCCCGAAGGTTGCCTTGGCGGTATGGTGCTGTGTGGTGGGCGGGGCTCTAGCGCTCTCAGTGGGTGGCATTTGGCATTGGCAAGTCGAAGACGTCGAAAGCCGCGGGCTCTGTACGTGTTCAAGTGTGAAGCTGCCAGTGCCACGCCCCCGCAGTACGCCTCCAAATCGACGCTTACACTTGTATTATATACGAGCAGTTCTACTACCCTTCATGTGCAGATTACAAGGGTATATCCCTGGGAAAAAGGCACCATAAAGAATATACGGAGGAGGCAGGGAAAGTGTTGTTGAAGCCGTGCCCCAAAGGATGCTGCAATATGTAACGCACTAAGAGGAAATATACAACAACCTAGAGGGATATTCAATTTAAAATTGATTTCTAAATACTACAAATTTGTAGATAATTCCTCCTAAAAACATATATATAATTATTAAGTTAAATATTAATAATTATTACTTTGGATTACAGACCCCAAAGGTATCTCGGAGTCGTTGCATTTTCCACTTCTTTAATATTTTGTATGGCAGCTTTCTTTTTTCGCTATTTTTGTTTTCCACGGAAACTGCGTTTTTGCATTTTTTATTTTCTTTCTATGGCATTGCATTTAGATGTTTTGCGTGAGCGTCTCTGTGTGTGTGTGTAGCTTTTGTTGCGGTGCAGTGCAATTTTCCAGCTGCCCCCCCTTGGCCCAACCCCCCGCCTTTTGTGTGAATCAAGCAAGTTTTTATTTCAAGCAGCCAGCGGAAGTGTGGCCCTTGTTGTTGCTCGGCTAAGAAGTAGAAGCTGGCGAAGGAACAGGACTTAAGGGGCATAAAACGGGGGTTAACAAATGGGTGGGTTGGGGAAAAGCCGGGGAAAAGGGCAAGAGGAACAACGGGTGGCTAGCAGTCGCAGTTGCAGCTGAAGTTGGCTTCTGTGCAACATTGTGGCACATGGCAAACTGATGACAACGACAATAACTGTAATGAAACCGAGATAAGCTCTGGCCACACAGGATTCCGCACAGCGCACAGATGATGATGTCGCTCGGGGGGTGCTCCACTGTACCGCTTGGAGTTGAGGGCGGAAAGTGGAAAGCGGAAAGCGGATGGTGGGTGTCCGGGAGACGGGAGACTCCACTGTAGACCACTGGACCTCCGCTGACACAAGCAAATCGCTTGCTCATTTGTTGTGCCATTGTCGTCGGACGACGGGGGCAAATTGTTGGAAATGGAGTTTTACGCCGGACCAGAGACGATTATCGCGGTCACGGATTACAGAGTGCAGGGAGCATTATAAATGGAGCTTAGGGTTAGCTTACACTGCGGCGAAAACGGAGCTCTTAAATGGGATAGAGGGAGCTTTAATAGTGTGGCTTTGTGGACTCTATGCATTCTGCATTTAATTTTCTTTGAATTTAAAAGAGAGAACTGGGAAATATGCTTTATTTTGTGGAAAATTTGGAAACATATTATTTATAAACTTTTGAAGGGTAAATTTAACATTTATAAAAGTTATTTTCTTGCTGCAAGTCTTGCTATTTATCAGTGTTAAATATCCTTCTAAGGGCTCTTAACACTAGAAATCCTCTGAGATTTGGGTCGCCCCATTTCAATGGCTAGACAATGATTGATTGGCGATTTTCCATGATCTAGCCCTCGCTCTGAAAAGTGCCTAATTTAATATTTAAATTGCTTTCTCAAGATTCAGTCATGCAAATCGATTAAACTCCACGCCACTTTGGTTATCCCCCCACTCAGTCTTTACTTTTTTCTCTCCAGAAATCTAACCTCTCCGCTGGCCACTGAATAATTAAAAAAATTTGCCACTCAGTTGGCGGCAGCATCTCACCCCTCACTTCAATTTTCTCACTCCAAAAAAAAAAAAATAAAACCCGAAAAATCAGAGGGGAGCTTCAACTACCCCGGGAGCAAACAGTGTGACAGCCTCAACCGCTGGCTTTTCCCGCGATTCCTCTTCGCCCTTCCCAGCAGCCTCATCGTCGCTGTCAGTTTCAACTACGCTTTCGTTTTTGCGGCCCCCTTCCTCCACTGTGTGACTCCGCCCCTGGAAAAGCACACACACACACACACACACACACTGTGGAAACTGTTGATGTTGACATTGCGCCTGGCCTGAAACAGCCGAAATATATATTTCTTCTTGGCTTTTTTCTTGAGCTGTCACAGGCGGCCGAAAACAGGAACCAGAGTGGTCCCCACCCACCCCCTCGGAAGCCGCCCTTGAACACCACTCCTCCATTGCTCATGTTTGGCGAGTGATTTATTTGACTGACACTTTTTTCTGCGTTGATTGCATCGTAATCCCAACATAATGAGTACTGTTATATTTCATGGCCACTCTCGTTTCTGGAGCGACCCAAATGAAGTAGACAATTTTTCAAAAACAAAGACGCCGCCCGAATTGCTGGCAGGACACGGTACTGCGAGGGGGAAAGGAGCTGCGTTCCATTGTGCATGTGGCACACGTAGGCGGCCACTTGAGAGCGGCAAGGTCCGATGGCGATGGTAACGCCGAACGGACAAAACGCTGCTCAAATTCTCATCATTTGTAAGCGTCATCAGCAGCAGCAGCAGCAGCAGTGGCAGCTGGAAAAGCGGTTGAAAAAGCAGCGGAAAAAGCGGAAAAGCGGGCCATTTGACATAGATCAAAGCAATGGGGAAAATTCTCCCGGAACGTTTCCTATTTCCGTTTGCCATCTAAGCTCAAAATATTATTATAGGAAAATATTAAACATTAACTTGCTCAAAAAATAAAGCTAAAACTGTTGAAGTTTGGCAAGGAAACTAATGTAAGCAGTTTTAAATGGAATTTTCCTAATATTAGTTTTCAAACCTCTTTAAAATTTCTCTTAAATCTTGCAACATGAATTAATTTAAAATGAAAATGCAGCTTTTACTATGTAAAGTAGCTTTTTTTCCTCAGAGAAGGGATTCACAGATCTGTAAGTAATTAAATTCATGAGAAACTTGTACAAAAATTACCCACAAAAACTGAATAGAAAAAGCAGCACAAAATCTTGTGAATATTTTACAAGTAGTTTACTTCTTCTTTTTGGCATTCAATCTTAATTTATTAAATGCGTTTTGAGCTGTGGAAATTATTCCCAGAAATATGGATATATTGCAATGGAGAACTTTGAGTGGTGATTTCTCTTGAAAAGAATTTAATTGTGTTGCATTTCTTGGGAAAATGATGCAAGGGTATTCATAATGGAAATAAATTAGGAGTAAAGTTCCCTAGAAAATGGTGTGTAACATAAATAAATTCTATTTCAAAAAGCCACAAAGGTTTGAAAACAAGCAAACCAAAGGGTTTATTTAAAATTATGAAATAATTTCGTATATCTAGGGTTCTTTCCCTAAACTTCCTAGAAATACAAACAGCCTAAAGTCAACTTTTATGGATTTTCAATTAAGAGACTTTTCAATTATGAGACTTTTCAGCATCCCGGCTGAACACTGAGCACTGAACACTGAACACAGTGCATGCCATCAATCATTGGCCGCCAGTTTGCCGTTGGCACCTGGTGGTGGCCAGAGGCTACTTTGGCCGAGGACACTCGTGTTATCCTGGCCCAAAGCCTAGTGAATCCCTGATGGACAAATGTCCAGGGGGCCCATCATTGTGTGTGTGTGGGACTTATTGTTGTCGGCGCTGCTAGTTGAATTTCGGAGATTTGCTGTTGTGTTTTGAAAAGTTTATGAGAGATAAGAGTGAGAGGGAGAGAGCGAGGCATGAGAGATTTTTCTATGCATAATGCGGCACCCGAAACGGGGGCTAATTTCTCTTTGTCTTCGGTCCCTCCTCCCCCTGGCTTTTCCCCAAACCCAAAAACAGAACCCCCTTTGTCGCATCTGTGTGCGGCGGCAATAAAAACTTTTATTGTTGTCACACGTAGCAGAGTGTAGTAACAGTGAAGCCCGGCAGTTCCTGTCCCGGCTCCATTCTCCGTTCTCCATTCTCTGTCCGCCATTCGCCATTTTCAATCTCCAGCTCCGGCTCCTGGCCATTCCATTTTTGCTGGTCGTCCTCCTGTTGTTGTGTAACCTGCGTACATACTTCCGTTTCCGCCTGCGTCTCGCTCCCGTTCTCCCCCGTCGGAGTTTCCTTTTTTTTTTTTTTTTATTTCGGGGCCAGCCAAATTGAATAAAATGGCCCCAGTTAATGGATGTCGGGCTGATTCAGTTAGCGCATAAAATGAGCAGAGCTCTATCCACCATCTCCAACTTTTCTTCCTCTCCAGGCCCCACTTCCTGTATATTTTCTGTATATTTTTGGTCACAAATGTGGCTCGGCCTAAATCTCGGTTTTACGAGCGCATTCCTTTGTTCCTTCCTCTGTCCTGTTCTGTTCTGTTCAGTCCTGTTCCTTTTGCTGTTTTGTCCCTTCGTCCTGCCTCGACCTGCCTGGCCGCGCCATTGTTTTGTTTATTATTTGTTTTATTTTTACATACTTTTGCGAGCGTCAGTCTTTAGTTGGCCCATTATGGCAGGCTTTTCCGAGAACAATGTGAAAATCAATGCTAATATATTAAACATGATTGTTCCCGTATACATACATATGTATGTACGCTTTTTATGACGGTTTGACAGTCTAACGGGCTTCTACAATATCACAAATTGCAGCCAACGCATGAATAAATAGATTTTAAATTTCCCAAAAAACAAAAAACAAAAAAAAAACACTACAAATAAAACAAGAGAAGCAGCAAGACAAGAGCCGAAAAATTGCAAAAGAACAAAGTCGGACAGCGAGCGTTGGCTGCATTTAAATGAACGACTGCGAAATGCAGACAGTTGGACATGCAAATGGCAGTGACGAGAGATGTAGGTGCTGCTGGGAAAGCGGGGCGCTTTTCCAGGAGGGTCGTCGTGGGCTCTGCGAGCGATTTTTCCGAGGGGTTCTCCAGGGCGGTTCCTGGCCGGAATGACGAAATGCCCGTTCGCTCGCTCGCCCGCTCGCTGGCTGACTGGTTGTTGGAGTGTTTAAAACGGCTATTGTGCAGCTTGTGGTTGCTTTGCAAATTGAATAAAAGTTCATTCGAGTGTAAGGGAACCGATAGCACACCCATACATACACACATGGAAAACCCTCGTTGGACGGCGGGGGAAAAAAAAATAAGCGAACCAGAGAAAACTGCGAACGAACCAGCGAACATTGAATGAATGCGAATGTAATCGTTTTGCAAATGAAAATTGATTTTTGAATTGTGGGTGGCCGCCAGCCCCCTGTGAACCTTTCCCCGGGCTCCAGCTTCCGGAGCTCTATCACTCCGGCAAGCAACTAAATGAAATCAGCGACTGGACACGGCAACAAATGGCAGTTCGCAAAAAAGATGTATATATACCCTATATACACAGGAGAAAATGTGGATAGAGCAAAACATTTTGAGGGGAAAAAGATTTGATTTTTTACAAAAATATTTAATTTTTATTTTTGCAATAAAAATTCGAAAAATTATAGTTTAGCAGAAAAGTACTTAAGAAACAAACTAACATTAAGTCCAAAAGTACGTTTTTCAAAAATCCAACCCTGCCTTTGTGCAAGTTACTCAATAACTTGTATCATTGCATACTTTTAAGCGCATTTTAAAGCGATTTCAAGCTCCCGCCATTTAA
This sequence comes from Drosophila lini, assembly GCA_018905715.1. Classification (NCBI taxonomy): domain Eukaryota; kingdom Metazoa; phylum Arthropoda; class Insecta; order Diptera; family Drosophilidae; genus Drosophila; species Drosophila lini. Next base: position 6,138 of record JAEIIL010019989.1, read on the forward strand.
TATTCATATTTTTGACATGTTTTTTCCCCCCGTGTAGCTGCTGGCGATGTGCAATTTGGTTTTTAATTTAAATGCCAAATTTAAATATAAATTTAAATCTCACAATTGCATAAAAAGACGACGTCAACAAACAGCGAACAGATAAAGAAACTAAAAAATGGCCATTAATAATGCAAGGCTTAAATATTTGAATGCGTTTCTGCGATGGTGATGCTGATGCGGATGCCGCTCCTGCTCCTGATGCTGGTGTCGGTGGTGCTCTAATTGTGCACTGGTGTTAGTGGCGGCGCTATATGCGACTGGCGAACGCACAAAAGTATGCTATACATTTTTCATGCGGCCATAACAAAAGCAAAAACATACGGAAAATGCGCTCAGTTGCCAGTTGCTCAGCGCGTTTTTCTTAGAACACAACGGAGCGAGCGTTTTCCCCGACTCAAAAGACACTTGGAAGAGGGGGGCTGAGGGGGCTGGGGAGTATGCAGAGATAGAGACGGACAACAAAGTGGATTTGAATTATTCAAAAAATGCGATTGTTATTTGCAAAATGTGCAGTGAATTGAGACGTTCGCAGACAAGCGACGACGACTGCTGCCGCTGCGATTTACGTTGGCGAAATAATGTTGTATTTATGAGCCAGAATAGTTGGCTAAAGAGTTTTATGGCAGCACAATTGATGCTGCAAAGCGATGGCAAACTTTAGCTGAACGCTTGGCGTTTACTATTTTATTCATACTTCTAAAGGGAAAAAACATCAAATACGAATTCACCCAGAGAAATTCATATTTTCCAGAAACGTTTAACTAGCCAATAAGCCTGCAGTCATATTTATTTTATATTTTTCATGTGCCGTGCCCAGGAAGCTTACTTTTAAATTGGGGCAAAGTAAATAAGAGGCCACAAGACATGAACTGCTTCCGATAATAGTTTGTTAAAGAGTTTTATTGAAACGGAAGTGAGGCAGCAAACTTATTTACTGGAAAAATATTGTTTAAGTTGGAGTTTTGGCAAGTTATTACTAATGTGCAGCAGGCTGCACTGAACATATAAATTTATTTTTGTATTAATGCACCATCACCTTCAGTATTCCTTCCTAAAAACTGCAATGTGAATCTTTTTCTGAGTTACTTTTCTTACTGAAATTCACAGCTTTTTCCTTACAAACAGTTGCGTAACAAAGCCAAAACTCTGACGGGGCTTAACCGCACTATAATTGACAGCTGCATCATTTTTCCTTGCCTCGTCGTCGTCGTCTGCAGCTATTTATCATCGGCCACCGAGGCGAGGCGTTTTCCTTTTTGAAAAGGCAAAACCCAAAGCCACCAGCTGCACCGCCAGGACTGGTGACATGGCACTCTCCTGTCCATTTTGGCTCCGCCGCGGAGCCGAGTCATTATAAATGAAAGCGCAGCCAGCTATCCAACCTATTCAATGCTGCCTCTGCTCAGTAAAAAATAAAAATAAAAAAAAACACGAGAAAAATAGAGGAAAAACTCAAACCGAAAATGGTTTTAATCAGTTATTCATGAGCCGGGGCGACGTCAAACAAAAGCCGCTGCCGGTTGACATTGGAAGTCGACTGACTGAAAAAGATGAAGCCCGATGTTCTCTGCTGATGATGATGAAAAACGCAGTTGCAGTATGCGAAAAAAAATTTATGAGCTGGAAAAAAAAGAAAGAAAGAAGGGGGAAACTCCAGCCGGGCAACAACAATTAGCTGCAACTTAAAAGGAAGGCGCAAAGGGTTTGTTTACTCAAGGGTAGGAAGGTGGGTGCAGCGATGCTGGGGGTGATCCTGCCCAGAGCCAGAGCCGCTGGAGATGACACGTCCAGGTGGTTGCTCCATCTTGTGCTCGGTGTCTTGGCGTGTGTGTGTGTGTTGATGGAAGCACTCCAAACTAATGAGTATGCACATATTGTATGCAAGTGGGCGCGGGGCCTGGGACACGCCTTTGTTGCAACAACTCTAGATGCACTTGCAGCGCAGGTACGAGTACGACCAAGAGTAACGTGTCTTGTCAAGAGGGGCTCGTCGACGTCGCTGATTTTGTTTTGTTGCAGCCAAAGAGCCTTCAAATTAGTTAGCACAAAACATAAATGCAAATGAATGCAGGCTCGCACCCCACCACCCCACCAGGCGGCAGGCTGGCTCATTAATGCAGGCCTGATTGGACTTTTTGTTTGTTCACACAGAGGGTGGCAAAAGGGGTGGCCAAGGGGAGTGAGTGAGTGGTTGGGCAAAAGCAGCTTCCTTGGCACTTAAGTAGCTGGGTTTTAAACAATTACATTGGACGCCTTTGCACATTATGCTCTATCTGCTTTCACCTTTTACCCACCAGCTTTCCCGGGCTTTCCTCAGAGTGTGAATGGATGTTGCCTGCTGCTGCTGCTGATTGAAAATTCTTGTGCAAAAATGTCGACGTCGACGTTGCTGTTACTCTGACATGCTGCTGCTCATTACATTAATTGCTTTGGCTTGTCTTTGCGACAGCCACAGACGATTGCAGTGCACACGGTGCGTATGCGTATTATGCATGCGTGTGTGTGAGTTGCATCGAGTGTGCAGAGCATGTGTGCGTGTATATATGTGGAGCAGCAGCAGCAGCAGCAGCAGCAGAAACAGCAGCAGTCGCATTTCAATTTCAATTTTGCAATTTTGGCAGCTGCCAGGTGGCGCTGTCTCTCCAACTGTCTGCTTCCCTCTCCGTCTCTCCTGCCTCCCTCTCTCTCTGTCCCACTCTTGGTGTCCCTTTCCGACTCACTGTCTGTCTGTCTGTCGGTCGGTAGGTGGGTCGGTTGGACGGACGGGCAGTTTTCCCATATCATGGCAGCAGGCAGGCAGCATTTCCCATTTCCCATTCCGAGACCCAGACCAATGCAAAAGCCTTTTTATCGCTTTTGCCCCTCATCAATTCAGCTGGCTAACAGATTTGCGCAGCTGTTTCCCTCTCGCTTTCTCTTAACCCAGCCAAGGCACTGAGAGAAAAATATATATTCTTAAAAATTGGGTAGTATAGCTGGGAAGTTTTAAAAGGCGGAGAAGAGGTATTTGCATTTCAATTAAAAAAATTACAATTACGGACCAGCAAATACTTCTGTTTCTACTGAGGTAAATCTATGAAATGTAAGCCATACATAATGTTATTTTCAAGAAAAGAAGTTTAAAATATTATTAAAAATTTTAAATCTAATTTTTAGATACCGATGATGACTCCTTCCTAAGCAGTAACATCTCCAGGATCAAGCTTGCTGCTTTATTTCTGGATTTCTGATTTAAGTAATAATCTTTCATTCCTTCCGAATTCCCACTTATTTCTCTCTCTGCACTCACATGGACGCCTGAGTGCGGTGTAACTGTGTGCGAGTGTGTGCACCCGAAAATGTATGTCGCCTGTCAAATTACTTGAATCTCTGCCTCCAACTCAATGCAGTTGGACCCACATTTGTGCGCTTGGTTTGTCGTGTCAGTCAAGCATAATATGATTATGTAGATGCTCGCACATACACACACACACATACTGATTCGCACGCTCAAACAGGAAGCGGAAGCTGAAAGGACGAGCGAATGCATTGGGGGCGGCCAGGCGATGTTCCGTAAAAACTAGAAGCATCTATTGGTTACACACAGAGCTCGAACGCTGTCAAATCGTATTTATTATTTTATGTTTTCATTTTGAAAATTGCCAGTGCCATTGTTGTTACTTTAGCTGTGATTACAGGCAACAAAAAGCACTATCTGTCCATAATGTCCGACTGTCTATCCGGTTGTCTGTCCGTCTGTCCATCCGTTCGGCTGTCCCTCCGTTCTTCTGAATATCTGTCTGTCTGGCTAACTAATCGAGTGTTGTCGGATCGCGTCAAGTGCCAGAGTTCTTTCCCGGCTCTTGAGTTCTGCAGCTTTTCCAGGTTTTCCTCCATTGCCATTGTGTTTGCGGCGGGCAAACAGTCAAAGGGAAAGCGATAGATATTGAGGGATGTATCGAGAGAAATGGGAAATGGGAATGAGACCCCTGGAAAAACCCCTGACTTTTACCGGCAACTCTCAGGCAAAACACTTTTGGGCATGTGTCCCTCTCTGTGAGTGTGTGTGGGGCTCAAAGTCCCCTAGCAATCAGAATTTGGTATGCAAATTTGTAAAATGGAATTGCATAAATATTAGAAATCAATATTGGTCTCGATTCTCCATTTCTCTCTCTCCACGTGTGTGTGTGTGTGTGTTTGGGGGTGATGAATTAAGGCAAGTCGATTAAAAGATAAGCGCACAAAGTGCCCCTAACTTGACTAAATGCTTTCAGTGTCAATTTGCTTAATGTCCCCTTGATGCGCAGAAGGCGCAAACTTTCTACCCACATGCCTATCCCTGAACTTCCGACCTGCCACTTGAACGTGTGCTAAACATGCAGCAACCGGCAGTCGGCAGCCGGCAAGCAACTCCCTTGACCCGACGATGATGAAAAACAGTTTGCAACTAATTAAGCTGCACGCACAATCTAACATGCAAGTTAACACCAAGCAGCAGGAGGCAGTGCCAGCCGGGCGCTTGAGCACAGTGCAACAATGGCGGATGGTAAGCGGAAGCGGAAATGGAAATGGGAATAGGAACAGACCTTTACCCTAAGACCAATATTTGTGAAAATCGTGTGGGGAAACAAAGTGGGTGAACTTAGTTCAAGGAAGTATTTTGATGGCCTTAAATTAAACACCACTGCAAGTCTAAAGGGGTTGTTGTTTTTTAGAGTATTAATAACAAATTACTAATTACTAATAGTAAAACTTGTTTTTATGTTAAGTAAACTTGGAAATTGAAATCGTCAGACTAAATAGCTAAAACTTTCTATAGGTTTATGAAATTATTTTAAAACATTTTTAAAGGTTTGTTGAAATAGCATGTATTTTTTGGTCTAAGCGATAAGTTTAAATGCACTCTTTCAAAGAAGAAGGGAATTTTTATTAACTTTAATTTTTATAAATTTAAAGATTAATTAAACATTTAAAGAGCTTGGGTTTTTATTGGAAAATTTTATTAAAAGGGGTAACGGAATAATCACTTGGCGTCTAAAATAATTTTTCAAAATTCTTCTCTAGCATTTTGAAGGCCTAATATCGATTTCTAAACTACCACAACTTAAGATGCCTTAATTCCTTCATTAACCCACACAATCACAGCTTCAGATTCCCTTAACCCATAACCCTTGCTCCACTGTCCAAAATGCGCCTGTGTGCTGGTGCCAGTGTCTTCGTGTTTGACAAGGTAATATGCAATAAAAACGATACCCACATCAGGCGATCCTGCGTTGTTGCGTGGTGCGTTTGCCACATTTGACCGCAGTTAACAATGGCAACACACACACACAAACACACACTCCCAGGTCGGTCAAAGGGGGCGGCCATTATATACACACACACATATATATTTAGACCGATACCAGGACCCTAGCTGGGGCACAATAATAAGTGACGCATTTAATCTGATTTGCTTTATGACATGTTCATGACGAGAACAATTAAAATGTGCGGTTGGCTAGGCAGCAGAGGGCTAAAACGCGTGGGCAGGGACAGGGCGCTGCTAAGGGGTCTGAGGCAGTGTCCTGATGATGATGATGTTGTTGGCCGGCGTAAAAAGCAAATTGTTTAATGTGCTGTGAATAAGTGACAAAACAGCTGAACCCGGGTATAGGCCTACGCTGGTTAGCTAGCTGCTTCTGGTCATGGAACTTTATCGACGACGCGTGGCGAAATCGAGATGGGGAATGTTAGTGCACAGGGAGAAATTCGGGATACTTGGGAAGTAGAGTAGAAATTAATAAAAATATGAAAGTACATATAGTTGATCAACAATATCTTTAGGGATAATTTAATATATTATTTTGAAAAGAAAAACCTTTCATTTTTATTTGTTGTTATTTTATTAATCCTTATTTTTCCCCAGTGCACTGACAGTGGGAGTTAAATTACGAGTGGTGGTGCTTTCTGAATCCCCAGGGGTGACTTTGTCTTATCGCACGTAAGGGTTTATCCCATTAGCCGCAGTTGACTGGCCGGGGAATCGACATCGGGAGTGGGAGTGGGGGGGAGGAAGCTATATCTGCTCTTGATTAGCCAGTGGGTTATTAATGATTCGGCCATGGCCGCAGTGTCAACAATATGCGATATCCACATTCGATTTGGCCAACAGACAACTGACCCCAGTCTCTCTCTCTTTAGCTTTCTCTCTGCCTCCTCCTGTTTGTGTGTGTATCTATCCGAGTCCTTTGGCTATAATTGCGACAGTAATTGGACATAATGCGACAAAAGCTTTCTCTTCGGAGTCTCCGGAGTCGCCAGCTTCCCGATTTCCCGATTTGCTGGCGAGTTGTTTGGCTTACACACGCCTCAGTGGCTCCTGGCTGAAACTTTGTTGCAGTTTGTTTTTACTATTGTTTTGTAATGGCAAAATTATAGACCCCGGCGACCCTTAAGCTTCATTTCACTCCGAAAATCCCCCATGCCCATCACTAGCTTCAGCTTCAGCTTCAGCTTCAGCTCCATCTCCTGCTCACCCACTTTTGTGACTGGCAGGACATCCTTCGCCTTGTTCATCTTTGGCATTATCTACTTCCGCCATAAACAGCAACAACTTTTCATCTTTTGTGCCAAGCAGCATCAGCATTCGCCGTCTTTGTCTCTGGCTTGCGCCACGTTCTGCATTTTTATGATTTTTATTTTGATTTCCTTTAAACTAACTTCCCCGCAGAGAGAGAGAAATCGTTGCTATTTTCGCAAATTGCCTACAATGATGGCCGCAAGTTCGCGTGCCCACTCTTTCGCTCTTCATTTTTCCCGCTCCCAGGCTTTTCCTTATTTTTTTTTTATCAATGTTACGCTTGAAGTAATGCCACTCTGCACAGCCTCTTTCTCTCTTTCAGGCTTTGCCTGGCACCCGGAAAATATTATTTCGCTTGACTTTTACAACGGCATCGAGAGGTTTTTCCCCACCCAATCACCCAACACCCAAAAGCTACTTTTATTTTATGTTTTTTCCGTTTAGTTGTTGTTGTTTATACGTCGATGTTGCTGGCGACGTTCCGTCCAAAACTATTTTGCTATTTGTTTTGCCTAACTCGATTTTTCACTGGTTGCCTTTTGTCTGCTTGGCTGCCTCCGCCTCGCATTTTCCCCACGTTTTTCCCACCGACAACCAATCCAGCGATTTACCCCAAGCCATTTTCCCTGGCACTGACACATCTGAGACGATACACAAAAACACATTTGACAAAGTATGTACACTGAGAGGAAGAGGTTGTGAGATTATGATGGGTTTTTTAAGGGATAAATATGAGATTATTTGAAATGTATTTTTAAAGATAACCAGAAGTAGACAATGATTGTTATTTTTTAAGGATATTTTGGATATATAAGTCTGTTATTTTTAGGTTGTTTTAGAAGAAATGTCAAAGGATTCGAAATGTATTTTTAAAGGTGCCTTAAACTGGACCATAATTTCTATACTTTTTGATCATTTTTAGGGTTGTTTTGGATATTATTTCTAATTCTGCGAACTTCTTTATACTTACAAGTCATCATTGAAGTTTTTAAGATTTTTAAGAACAATATATCTCTCATAAATTGTTTAAATGCAAGTTTTTTTCCTTTGTGCAGAATCAGGAACTAAAGCAAAAACAGCCAGGACACATTTGGTTTTTCTATTTTTGGAACTCGCCCCTGTCATCTTTTTTCTTTCGTATCTTTATATTTTTTTTTGCTTTTGTTGTTCCTGCCATTTATTTTTGTTGCCGTTGTTGATTCTCCGATTCGCCATTCATTTTGTGTTTGTAATGATTTCCATGCTAATCACAACAATTGACGCGTGTGTGCGGCTTTGACAGTCAGTTCAATTCGGTTGGGCTCGAATCTGAGATTGGGGCTGGGTAGCCATATCCCTGGAGTGGGAGGTCACATAACAAATGATGGCCATAATTGTATGGGAATCT
>JAEIIL010020027.1:0-11527 GCA_018905715.1 Drosophila lini
AATTGTTAATAATTTACCATATGCAAATAAATAACTTTATTAATTAGTTTATCTATTAATTAAAAAGCAATTATTCTTTCTGTGTGTTTATAAAGTCGGTTATTTAGAGGAAAGTGTGGGGTGGTACAGCAAATTCAATTGCCACTGACACGGATGCTGCCAAAACAAGGCTGAGATGAGATGGGTTAAGTGGCGATGGCTGGAATGGGTTTGGCTTTGGTTTGGGGGCTGATCGATTTCACGCTTCAAATAGACCGCCAGACGTGCTCCGAGGCTCTGGCAGCCTTTGTTGCTATCCTGCCACCTGACCTGGCTCTTGGCCTTGGCCAAAAGTCGAACATGAAACGGTCGAGTGCATTAAGTCCACGTCCTCTAATGCACACTCGACTCCATCGACACCGCCTTACTTTGTCCTCGGTACTTACTTTGTTGCTTGATTAGTAACACCTTTTTGGTGTAAGGAAGCGAGCCATTAGGCTAGAAAAAATGAGTAGCATCAAACTTTAAGGGAAAAGGAAAATAAAGGGTGTGTTATTATAAATTTAAACCTTCAAAAAATGTGTTAGTTTTCCTTAAACTTATCGCAGACTTTTAGATGTCATTTCTCAATCCCTTCTTCGCAGAAAAACACTAATCATGTGTAACATAAAGCCCTGGAATGATAATAAAAATACAATACAATGAAAGAGACTTAAGGTTTATTCTAAAAGGAAAACCATGTTACCTGCTTTGCATTACAACCTTTGTTTATGAAACCGGAGAACATTCCTCTTTCTCCTCTCACACCTTAGGATTTCGATTCTTGTAATAAAATAAAGCACAAATCAATGCTATAAACCCTACCCAAAACTTGGTCCAACGCCAGCCCGTGTAATCTAAATTAAGTAAATGCAAATTTGAATTTGGCTTATCGGGAGAGATTTCCCCTTAGCCAAAACCATAGCGAAAATCCGTATGCAAACTTGGAGAGGGAAATTCCAAACACACACAAAACCTAAACAGAAACAGAAACAAAGGGGACCAGATGCACGCGGGAGGGCCACAGCCGAGTCAAAAATGTGCTCTCTCTCAAATATTTGCATATTAATGCAGGCATATTGCGTATACGTACGGGTGTACTGGCTTGTGTGTATTATGTTACGTGTTGGTGTGAACTGCTGACCCCTTTCGCCTGGGCCGCCTTTGCCGCCGTTGTTGTTGCTGTTGCTGTGGAGCTGTTCATCCTCGTGGCACTCGTGCAGACAGTTCAAACATTTACATACAAAAGTAAAAAGCAAAATAAAAATAAAGAGCGACGACCGAAAGGGATAAAGCGAGGCAACGCATCTGCATTAGGGATGTGAGGAGAGTCACGACTCGTGACAGGCTCGCACCTCCGATAATTCGCACGGTAAGTGTGGAGAGACCAAGTAAGATTTCTCAAATTTCACTTAAATTGCTTTGCTGAGGCTGGAATTGGGTCAGTCGGCGACAGGACATTCGTCGGCAGGACCTTCTTGAGTTACTAATTTGCATGAGACGTGACTTTCTGGCGTTTGCCTCGATCAAATCACAGACTTACGGCCATCTCCAGTGCGAATCCTTCGGCGTTCGTGTGTATGTGGCGTGTCCCTTTTGGCATATCCTTTTGTAAATTGTTACATTTTCGCACGTGTGAATGTTGTTTTCTTTTTTTTTTTTTTTGCCTTTGGCCCGAGTTGGACCTCTGCCTAATGCGAGTGTGTGTGTGTCTGAGCCGGCGAGCGAGTGTAAATTGAGGAGCTTTGCCTCCGTGTGTGTGAGCTCACCTTTTTCCATTTTTCCATTTTTGCATCTCCAAGTGTGAGTGTGTGTGTGTGGCACGTTGGCCATTAGGACACTGGCCCGAAAATGTATTTTCATGTGTTTTAATGGACTTTTCGGGTTAAGTCGGATATCATTTTCCTTTTTGCGAAAGCCGAAATGGAACTCATCTTAATTGGTTAGGCCTTTGGAATGGAATTAGAGAGGGATTAGCTGAAAATAAAATCGTGTGGCCAGTGTCGAGTAAGAATCTGGCAAATCTTTAAAGATAACTTTAGCATAGATGCAGAATCTGGACCCCATAATCTACACAATTTGGGTTTTATAAATTGCAAATGCAAAGTAGGTCAGTCTCCCTCTCTCTGGCCCACAGAATTTATTACTCATACGCAGTGTGGAACTGGCCCACAAATTATATTTAAACAAACTTGGTTTCAGAGTTTAAGTAATAAGTATAATTTCTAGTTATATTATAAAACCAAAAGGAACCAAGTTTCTTCGGTGTCTTCCTGATTTAAACCTACTTCAGCTTAGCTCTCTGTAGTCTAGATTTATGATCATTGGAAGGGTGTATCCTGGGCAACACCTTCCCCCATTGTTCTTCCCATGAATAAAACATTGCGACTTGCACTCGATGCGAAAATTTTAATATTCCTCCGCCTAAGGAAATATTTAGAAATCGGGTTGGAAGACAATATTCGAATTTCCATAATACAGAACGTAGACTCCACACAAAGAACGGGGTATTGGCAGATATGCAAAACTATGTGCAGATTCCCCAGACGGAAAATGCTTGCCTATGCAAATGCTAGGGTCGAGCGGTCCAAACAAATCAAGCAACCTGAGCCAGGATCCAATCCCAGGACGAACTTTAATGGCGAACCTCGGCGGGGAGGGGCGCAGATGAAAGCCAACGCAGTAAACAATTGGAACCATAGTTCATTCTACTCCTTTTCCCCCAGGTAAAGGGTTTGAATTGAAATCGAGTGGGGGATACTAGTTCAAAAAAAAAAAAAGTAATAATAAAAATGAAAGAACAAAGGACTATGGGGCTGGAGTGCCATCGTAAAAGTAAACTAATTAAAATGTAATGAATTCGAAAAGTTCTTCGGCATTTGGGGCTATAATTCACCATTAATGCAGCCAACAGAACTCACTTGCAGTTGTGGCCGGGCCGACTGCCTGCTTTTTGCTGGATTTACGACCGCAATAAAAGCCATGGAAATAATCCTAAATTCGAGTGATAAAAACATGCGAGTCGTCGTCGGCCAGTCGAATGCCATAATGTTGTGCTAAAATTTTAAACAGCCAGCGCATTTATTTATGCCAGCTAATGTGCAATTTTATATCCTGCTGGGCGTGTCTCGGCCTCAAAAACAATCGACTGTCAACGCCCAATGGGCCCATAAATTCTAAATAAAATTTCAATATCCCATAACATTATTTTTAGGCAATCAATTGCCGAGCGTTTTGTCAGGCAATGCATGTGACACATTACCGATTGTCGGGATAATTTACATCGCATATGCATTTTACTTACTTTTAAATTGAAAATTACAGATCTCTGTAGTGGATATATGTTATTTTATATTTAAGAAACTGATGATTACGATGTAATTTTCCCTTGAATGCCTGTCAAATTATTAACCTAACATCAGCGTGTTTGCTGTCTTAGAGCTAATGTTGCCTCACATCAAATATTTGCCACACTTCAGTTCGGGTTCGAACCTCTTGCTTGGCCTGGTTAACATCATTGTACAAGTGTTAAGTGCTGTGTTCGACAATACTAATATAATTATGTGCTTCTGGCTTGGATAGTGTAAAGTACCTTGCTTGATATATCATTAAAAACTATAAAGCCAATGTTAAATTGATAATTATTGGATGGGAATGTGCATACCTTGTGGCTTATATAGCCGATGATAAATGTGCGAACACACACATGCCAAAATAATGCCCTGTGGTCGAAAACTTTTCTCGTTTGCGGCAGCCATATTATAAATAATTAATTTAGCCGTGCAGCCCAAGCGCCTCGAGCCACTCGTGATAATTATTTGCCAGCTTACAGGCAAAGTGTAAACACAACGTCAACACACCGATAAGCCTTCGCCCACACAGCCCAATATAAATGGGTTATCTGTGTGGCAAATGGTTGAATATTTAAGCCAGAAATGTTTACCGAAATTCAGATCAAATTAAATTTGTGAGCGGTATTACAGTATGATAAATTGAGAGATTGTCGATGTACTACAAATGCTTGAAATGGTTTAAAAATTTTAGAGTTTATAATGCTAATAACTTACTTAATTTATAGGTGTTTGCGATTTGTATGTAATTTTCCCGACTTTATATTTTAATTAGTGTAATCAGGCCATAGTTTTGTTATTTACGAAACAAAATTAAGTCTGTATTAGTTTAAATTCTGTATATACTTTCCTATAGAAGTATCTTTCATCATTTCTTGATTAATACATATTTTCTTTATTAAATTTCTTATTAATTTTTATACAATATACATTTTTGCCGAGCTTACATAAAAATTGATTACCTTATTTAGCAAATTTTCTTGCTCTTTTTAATCCGATAAATATTTGTATACATTTTATTTTGTGTGACTTTTTAATGCCAAACTTTGAAAGGACTTTTCGATTTTGTATTGCACATTTTGCCAAATTTTGTGAGAAAGTAAAACTCATTGCCAGCTGCGAAAGTGCAGTTTCCTTTTGCCTGCCAGTTCATCTGATTCAATATTTTTCTCCTAGTTTCCTGCTGGTTTTTGCTGCAAACACTTTTTAATCAATTTCGAGCTTGATAAATATTTTCTTGGAGAATTGCAATGTTGTTGCTGGATGCTGGAGGCCACTGCAACACTTCAATTCCTTCATTTTGCCATTTTTTTGTCCACTTCTTTCTTGGCCCACACTTTTTGGCCTTCGGGTTTGGGTTTTTTTTCCCAGCTCTCCGGCCTCACCACAACATCCAGCTAATCCAGACGATCCAAGTGAGCTGGCACTTTCAGAGTGCCGCAGCCTCTTTGGCATCCACTTCCACTGCCAGTGCCACTTCCCCAGCCGCATCCCGGCTCCATTTTCCCTTCTACTTGGTCCTCGTCCTCCCACGCACATAGTCACGAAAGATGACAGTTAGTATGGACAAACGTATATCACAATCGCTGGAGGAGAAGAAGGAGGAGATGGCGGACATATTCCCTATGACACTGCCTCTGCGAGGCACAAAAAGCGCAAGTAGCCAAGCGAAGGAATAAAAAATTCAACCCACTGCACAGAATGTGATAAACTATGACAGTGTTCTTCTCGGGTTCATTGGATCATTGCTGGGGCTGGCTGAAGGTGGCAGAGGGGAAACAAAGGTTTTTTGGAGGCATCACAGATAGGGTAGATAAAGACAATTGCCGTGAATTTGTCACGCTTCCCTTTGCTCTGACGAGGCTTTAAGAGTTGCTGGAACTGAGAATCTATTTATTTCCTGAGTTTCCCTAACTAAGACCCTTATCTTTCTGTTCTCAATCCCCCTAGCTAGTGGCCAGATTCCAAGCATATTTCGCATTTCTCAGGGATGAGGCAGGTGCTAAGCTCTACTGAGTCCTCTGTATAAAATACTCCCCGGAATCATCATCATCATCCTGGGAGTCTGTTGCATTTCGTGATTGCAAGATTAGAAATTCAGGGGAGGGGAAAGGACAACAATTGCACTGTTGCACTCTCGCTCAAAGGATCCCCGAACTCCCGCCCAGTTGGTCATGGGATACCCCAACTAAGCGGTTTCTAATTTGCCATTGCCTGCTCTCAGGCATTCAAGCAAATTGTAATACAATTAGCGTCATTTACATGGCATTTCGCAACGCAGCTTTGTCTCTGTGTGTGTGTGTGTGTGTGTATGTGAAAGCAGCTTAGACCACAAACCTTGTCGCACTGGGGAATCCACCTATGCACACACACAAACAGAGAGACATATCAGCCCAGCTTTTCCCCCAATGGAATATCCGTCTGTACTCCGCCCCGGCATTTTCCCCGCCCCAACGCGTCGTGGCGCTTAAATCAGCTGTCAGCTTATTAAATAATTATTACCTAAGAGGAAAGTGTTAAGCTTCGATAATCAATGCTAGAACGGATTTGGATAATTTGCCACACAAAGGGGAAACTAGAGGGGATTTCTAATAAGATTGTGTTGAGTTTTTCTAAACAGCCACTGAATAAATTAAATAATCCTTGCAATATCGCAAAACACTCTCCAAAATAATTAAGGACCCAAATTCCCATAGGATTCCCGAGAACTTAACTCCCATCACTTTGGCTTCAAGTGCTTACTGGACATAAAAAATAGATGCACTTACGTCCCCTGACCACAGCATGTACATATAGTGAGGCACGGGCAGCTGCAGCCTGCAGGATGCCAACTCATTGCGGTGCGGTGGCTGACGAGAAGTCCTCGGTTGCTGTTAATCCTTCATTCTCACAGGGCATTAGGGCACATCTGGAGCGGGGAAGCCTTAAAGCGACCAAACTGCAGCCTGTCACACAAAGGCAATGCAGATGCTCCGAAAAAAATACGGAGAAAATCTCTCCATGTGCCAGAGAGTGTGGAGATAAACAAAAACCGAATTAGTCGTGAAAAGCAGAGTGGCAAAACATTTATTTTTCCTTTTTTCCAGCTGCTGTGTTCTTGCCTTGCTCTTGGCCAAAAAGCCACAAAACCTCAACGGCTTTCAGGCTCGGACAGCTGCTGTTCACTTTCCTTCTCTCCTCGCTAACTGACGTTACTTTCCAGTCAAATTGAGGGCTTCGTAAATGGAGATAAAAAGAGGGAGGGTAAAAAAGAAAACATTTAATTTAATTACAAAGTGGGAAGAATTATGCGCAGAGAAGGAAATTTCTCTCTTGCTTAGCTAATAAGCTGTGTTAACTTGCTCCTGCTGGGCGGCAGGCGGTCCAATCAAAATCACGTCAAATGCCGAAACTCCCGAAAAGCTTCCACTTGTGTTTATGCAAATCGCTGCAAACTAATTTAAGGTTGGCATGACAGCCGCAAATTAATTCAAATTGAATGATCACCATAAAGCAAACAGTTTTCAGCACGCACGGACAATGCTGCATGGACCACGGACCGCAATCCAAATGGTAGTCTAATATATGCCGCAATATATATTCCATAATATATTCAATTGTGTGCCACTACTGGCCACTGTCCGCTGGCCACTGGCTTTTGCAGATGGAGTCCCAGGTCCGCAGGCAGGGCCATCGGGCTCAGTGGGTCAGGTGAGGTCACGTAAACAAGGGGACCGCAGCTCGGCAGTGGCATAAATAATAAACATCATTCAAAAATTCAGCGAGGTATTCTATTTTATGGCATTCGCCGGAATGCACTTACTGTGCGGGCTTTAAGTGGTTTTATTGCCAGTGCAAAATGGAGATAAAAAATGAAAGTTGTTGTGAAATATAGGGTAAAATAGATTTACTACCAAAGGGGTTACAGTTGTCGTCCTTATGATGCGAATTTCATATTATTTCTTAAGTTTATATTGAAATTGAAATTTATTTATATTTTATTAAATTCTCTCAATAAAATTCAATCTTTCACAAATACAAAACACAATACAAAACATTCCCATATTCTGCTTTCCCTTCAGGCGACAAATTATTCCCTTTGCAGACATACCTTATCAATCCTTCGCCTGACATCGCCTGCCCTTCGAAGGACTCTTCACTAGACATTATTGATTTCTGCCAAACGAACAGTGCTTGATGTGTCAAAATCGACTTAACTGTTGCTGCTGCTGCTGCCCAGCTGTTCCGCCTCCATTCAGGCCATTGATGGACGTCGACAGACATCTTCCAGGAAGCATTTGTCAGCACACTGCCTGCCTGTGTGTCAGAGGTCCTGTTTCTGCTTCTGTTTGGCGTCCTGTTTCTGTTTCTGTCCTGGCCAGCAATTTGTGTCACGCACAACTCAGCGGCATGAGCTGCGACCAAATCCGACTCCGAGACATATACCTATCTCTACGGCAGCTGGACAACGATAATCAGTCAAGCTATTGAGCCTCCGTGACTTTCGGCGCTCCGTATAGAGAGGCAGACTTCCAGGCGGCTCCCGTTCGCCAGTCACGTAGCCGAAAGTCTCAATTTTTTGTTTGATTTATTTACCTGCCGCTGGCCGGCTCGGCAACTGTTAACTGTCAACTCCGGGACAGCCATTATCCAGACGCCATGATGATGATGCTTGCTGGTGGTGACGATGATGATGATGTCGCCATGTGTGGGAGCGTTTGAGTCGGGATTTGGCCGCCGACGCGTAGGCAGCTGCGTCCATGTTGCGGACTTGTTTTTGTGCCGTTCGCTGGCACTCGCCACGCATGCCAATAATATCTAAGCGCCCCAGGCCTCCCATCAGAGGAACACTGATGGGAAAGGCACTGGGTTTTGGGAACTGGAAAAGGTACAGCAAGGGTATAGTTAAAATTAATTCAAAAAGGGCAACTTGTTGTCTAAAAAGTTTAATTTTTAAAACCTTAAATTATGATAAAGATTATCATAATCGTAGCTCTTGTTTATTTGATATATTAATATAAAAGAATTGGTATTAATTTATAGGGAAATATTAAGGAGAAATTCTATATTTTATTCTTAAAAAATTCTTTAAAATACCCACTCAGGTAAATAAGTACTCTCACATACCTCTACTCATGTGCCATTGGATCAGTGGGCGTCGACGGCTGACCGATTTTTTGTACTGTCCGGTGTCTTGGTTATCCCGTGACATGCATGTGGGTTTTGTGGCTTTGCGTACCACACGGCGAATGCGTGTCGTCTATTTGTTATGCTCTTTTAGGGCGCAAATTCAATTTGTGTCCTAACCTCACTTGCCACAGATGTTTGTTTATTCAGCTCCCTGCGCCCCGAACAAACACCAGGTTCGTGCTCTGAAGGATCGATTCAGCGTTCGGCGGTTGATATGGGGACTGGACATGCATTTTTAAAGAGTCTGGAGACGCAGTTTACCGCAGCGATCATTTTCCGTATGGCCGCAACCTTTTAAGTGAATTAAAAGGAATTGGAAAGTACGCTACCCTTACGGAATTTACGATTTTTGCTGCCTTGTTGAGGAATTTATTTTATTAATTGGCACGTGCCGCCTGCATAATGCGCCTGTAAATTAAGTATACGCCATGTGTTGCCACGGGCAACTTCGGACAGCTTCGCCTTCGCCTTGGCGGAGCGCAGTGTCCGAGCTCCAAGGGCCATTTGCATGATGGGAAACAGCTGGCTCCGCGCGCTGATTGCAGCAACAAATTGCAAAGTTATTAAGTTTATTAAAAACCCACACAAATACGAACAAACAGCGCCGCACACAATGGCAACAAAGACATCATCGGCACAACGTAAATTCCGTTTTGTTGGGCGCTTAACTTTTGCTTCGGCTTTGGCTGCTCTGCAGCAATTCTGCATAATTTACTCGGAGCATTTTGCAAACAATGCATCGCTGCCCCTTCTTTCGGCATCAGAACTTGATTCAGTTCGTCGTCGGCAAGTTGCAAGTTTTTCGCTGATGCTCGTTAATGTTTGGCCAGCTTCCGACCCACTCTGCCCGCCCAGTTTGACTCCCCCCATCTCGCCCTCTGGACATCAGTCGCTTTCATTACCAACTAAAACAACGGCAAACAGAAACAACAGCAGAAGGAGCAACAGCAACACCAGCATCCTTTGGGCGTCCTTAGCTCGTTGGCGTTCTCGTTGTCACTTGCGACTGTTGCGAGGCACTTGCGGGGGCCAGTTTTCCCAGTTTTGACCAGGAGCGTAGTTTGAACTGTTTTAGAGGAGGCTGGAACTGTATTTTGTTAATTTATTTAAAATTAAGAGATCATCCTCGTCTTGGTTTTAATAATTTATTGCAGTCAAAGTTTATTTTAAAATATTTTTAAGCCAAAATAAATCCCACAAACAGGTGCAATTTTTTTTTTAACAATTTATTTTTCAAAAGATACAGCAAATATAATTAAAATTCCTCGTAGTATTAAATATTTTCTTTAAATTCAGGATTAATTAATTTTAAAATCTTGAATCTTACCAAAATATAGTTGTTTTTTTTTACTTTCGATCCCCCTTACAACGCTCATGTCCTGTTTGCCTCGTTATGACTTTTGCCAATTTGTTGCTGCTGCTGCTGCCTTGCAATTTTCAGCAGTCAGCCAGCACCTCCTCCCTCGCCTTGCCTTTGTCTCAGTTATATTCGCATTTAAAATGTCTTCAAGTTTTTTGGTCAAAAACTTTTCCCTGATGTTTGCTTTAAATTATTTTTAATGACTTGCCATTTTCGCCAATTTGTTGCGCTTTGTTGCCTGACATAATTGCCAGTGCAATCGATGCCTCAAAATGTTGACAAGTTTCTGCATTCACAATGGGGTTAACTGCATTCCTTAATGCATTCTTAAACTGTCGGGATAACAAATGAACCGACACTGAACACTGCAGCAGTCTAAAAGATGATTTCTTGGCATCGCGTAAATATGCAGGCGGCAGGGCTGGCTTCCTTTTCAATTTGTACAATCCTGTTGCAAATTACGAAGGACGAAGAAGGAAGGATAGAGGACTAAGGCTGGCTGGATGTCGGAAAAAGAGAGGAAAGATGAAGCCACGGTCTCTTAGAGTTTGCCAGGTAAATTTCTGCTCACATTTTCTACATTAGTCAGCATTAAAAATTTATTTGCTTTGAGTAGATTACACGCACCCACCGCAACACTATGGCGCTGCTGGTGGGCCGGCGGATTTCCTTGGGCGATGGGACAACAAGAAGTAACGGCTTCTAAAGTTTCCCCATCATTTTTTTTATATTCTACCATATTCCAAGCTAACCGCACGGCATAAGATAGAGATGTAGGGAATATGAGGAGAGTGGGGTAGGGCAGGGAAATGGCGAAGGCGAAAGGGTGGAGAAAAATGCACGCTCCTGGGGCTGGTTTAACTGCCGGGGGCTGGCAAAACAAATGAGCTGACGGCAAATTAAGTGCAGCTGCCAGTTTCACTTTGCCGCGGCAACTACTTTAAAAGAAACTTAAACTGCGCTTTAAGTTTCCGTTTAAAAGCCGCCGCCGAGATCAGGAATCCCTCTACTTGCCTCTAATGATGTCCGGCCGAGCATAACGAGTGCAGCGTAACTTCAATTTTTATGATTTAATAGCTCTCTATTTCAGTTTGATTCAGCTATGGATTATATTATTTACAAAGAATATTAAATTATGTTATGTTATTTATTACAGGGTTAATTTTTTGTTTACTATTATCTATAAAGTTATGACTTAACTGAGAATGTATGTAACCTTAATAAAAAGCCACAACTCTTTTATGTTTTATTTAGTTATTTTATTTATTTATTATTATTTTTTATTTACGTATTTATGAATTTTATTTTTTAACATTATCCAGGTCCTTCGGAGTAATTACTTGAAGTCTTGGAACTTCCTGAGTGTGCTGGTGTCTTTTTATTTAAAGCACAAACGTTTTAGTACCGGTTATTCGACTTTTGATCAAATTCGACTATAGCTTTGCATGCTAAAAATAAAATAAATAAAAAATAAAATAAAAAATAAATAAAACAAGTAATCAAACATCACTTCTAAGTCAATAAACCATATAAACCCTTAATCACACTTACACATATAAAAATATATGCCAAACTAAAAATATGAAGAACAAACATAAAAATATCGATTTGTTTTTTTTTTTTTTTTTTT
>JAEIIL010020028.1:0-13298 GCA_018905715.1 Drosophila lini
TTTTTCTTTTTTACTAGTTTATTTTATAAGATAACATGGTTATTTTGTAATTACGATCCTAGTATCTAAGAAATATTAAGGTTAAAAATAATATTTTTAGTATTATCATTAAATTATTTCATTTTTCTTCATGATCTTACAGCACAGTAAACAGAAACCGGAGGCAAAGGATCCACCTCCCATTCTGACCAAGGCCATTGGCAATGGAACCGCCGGTGTGGTGGTCAACCTAACCGAAGCGGAGGCTCAGACCAAGGCCAAGCGGGAGTGTCGAGAGCAGAAGCTGCGCAATACCTTCGGCTGGGCCAGGATAGATATTCTGACCATGCTGATAGTATTCATTATCTTGGCTTCGTTATCCTTTTCGCTGGTGGTGGAGGCCCTGCAAACCCTGGTCCACATCGATCATCAGGATACAATGCATCTACCGATTCCCGTGATGATGCTGGGTTTCGTTGGCTTGATTTTGAATGGACTGACTTATCTGCTGATTGGCGGATACACACTGCATCAGGGCAGTTTCCTGCACTTGACTCCCGGTGGCAATGTAGTGCTCGAGCGTCCCATGTCCAGCAATATGGACGTATCCCTCACTCCGATGCAAAGGCAGTTGAGTAAGTCTCGAAACGATCGGCAGTTGCGAGAGGAATTGGAAACGGAGGTGGGCAGTGTTTACTTTGCCACCAAACGTCAGGGAGCCGTGGAAATGCTTCGCGATGTCTCTAGTACCATCTTTGTGATTGTGTGTGCGGCGATAGTCTATGTGGCGGAGGATGAGGAGCACACAGCCAAGTTTATTGATCCTGTTCTCTCCATTTTCTCCTGTGTTTTGCTGGTGTCGCTCAGTTATCCGTACAGTAAGTACAAACAAAAAGGAATTAAGATGTATTGGTATTAACGCTCTATTTTTTCATATCCCCCACAGTGAAAGAATCCTGTCTGATCCTATTGCAGACCATTCCCGGCTCCATTGATATGGAGAACTTCGAGCGGACTCTTGTGAGCAAATTTCCGGAGATTATTAGTTATCATGATCTTCACATCTGGCAGTTGGCAGCCCATAGTTACGTGGCCACCATTCACATCCAGTTCCAAAATCCCAAGCTCTACCTCAAGATCATCGATCAGGTGCGATCTTACTTCCATGATCAGGGCATTGGAGCAGTCACTATTCAGCCAGAGTTTTATCCGTCCACCAATAAAAATGCCTCCGCCTCGCTGGAATGCCTGATGCAATGCCAGGCGGCGGAATGTATTGAAAAGGTTTGCTGTCGCGACTCTCGCGCCGATCTACGCGAGATCTGCGATGCTCCCGATGGCCGCAAAACATCAACCACATCACCATCGCAGGCGAAGAGCAAATCAAAATCCTGTGCCGAGCTGAATTCCGTGGTTGTGGAGAAGCCTAAAGAACTGAATGCTGGACAGCTGATTGAGGGCCAAGGTCCCAAGGAACTGGCAAAGTCTATGCCCAAATTGCAACAGACATCCACTGAAGCAGGGGCAGAAGCTGAAGCTGGCTGCGACTTGAGTTCAGCTTTGACGAAAGGATCTACTGATAGTCCACCGACGAGAAGCGAATGATTCATCTTCGATAATCTAAAACAACTTGAATCAAGGCTTAACGATTTTAGCTAGTTCTTAAGTTTAGTGTACGAATATTTGCCATATCTATTTTGAGCTCCTTTTTTTTTAAGAACGAGACGCTTAGAAAGCACTGGTTAAGCTAATTAATGTCATACGTTTTAAGAAGAAATGAAAGAAACAAAGAATATTTAAATTTCAGGATAGCCATAGCCTAAGATAACAAGTGTCTGATGTGTAAAATATGTTTGAAGTATTTTTATCATCTTTCGAATACCATTGATAACGATTGCTGCGAGTGAACGAATTTTTGGGAGTTTTCCAAAGAAAAACCGCGCACTCAGGAGTACAAAAACAAAAAAACCTAAGCATTGTCGGTGCTTCTGTCTTCTGTCTTGTTTTGTGGTTAAATTTCAAGCCTAAAAATCTATGCCCGAGCACGGTATTATCATTTTATCATTCTTACTTTTGTATAAGTAAGGACTTTTAACTCCCTCAACATGTATCATATTTCTTTGTATTCTTTACATTTTAATATCATTATGACAAATCAAAGAAACAAACTTAATTTTGCCACCAGTGCATTTAATTTAACAAATAAATTGTTTTTAAGGTATATTTACTATTTGTATATGTTGTACTGCGCATAAGTCTAAGTAATTTACAACCGAAAGATTACAAAAAATATATATATATGTATGTATACAGTTGACGTGTCATTAGCTAAGCCTTTTGTTTTTAATTTTGGTTTTTCTATTAAGTATAAATACACAAGTATAAAAATATTTGGATTATGCGTAAGTATTGCAGCTCTGCTTAAGTAATTGTAAAATTAATTGGGTCCACAAGGGGCTCCTCCAACCGGTGGGTACATAAGTATGTATACATTCAACAACGGATATCAACGATATCTCAACGGACAGGTCATCTTCGATAAGGCCGTAAATTAGATACAACATTTTTGTGATTCACGGAGGGGACTTTACTTGGCACCCAAGAGATACTCCAGAGTGAAGAGCCTTATAATCAGCGCCAGGTTGTCCGTTGCGGCATAATCAATCACGCTCTCGTTATCGTCGGGCGTATGCCAGACACTGGGAAAGGGCACTGGAATAAGATGGAGAACGGGCACGTTCCGGCGCAGGAACGGTATGTGGTCGTCCTCGATGAAGGAGGAGCGCATGGCCTGGGACTGGAAGTAGCGTGTGGGATCACGTTGCGCTATCCCACTGCTGGCATACCGCTCTAGCAGCTCGAACTTGGCCAGCCGCGTCTCCACAGACTGCAGGCGCATATACCACGACTCTGTGTTCTCAAAGAAGCTGTAGAAAGCGGGATCGGGTGCTCCTAGGAGATCCAACAGGACCAGCATATCTATGTTGTCCAGTTTTCCTTCGTGATGCCACCGCTTGGCCAGGTGTCGGGCGCCATAAATAGAATCCTTGGGTCCCCATTCCTCGAAGGCCTCCTCGCCATCGAAGAACAACAGCATCAGGCTGAGCTTGCTGTCTTTGAGGGAGTCCAGCTGGTCCTGGAGCACGTAAGCCAGGTTCAGGAGCATGGCACAGGGCACCGCCGAGTCGGTAGCTCCTAGGAACTCAACTCCTGGCATATACTTGCTGTCATAGTGACAGGCGAGCACCAGAAATCGTTCCGCTTTCGGATTTAACCGTGCGATAATGTTATGGAAGTGTAATCTTCCCATAATAGGCGCATGGTCATGGAAGCTATCCACCTCCACGTCCCACTTCAGATCCCTTAGACTCTGAACTAAATACTGTCGCACGATGCTGTGGTTTGCGGATCCCACAACCCGCGGTATCATGATGTTGCCGAGTGCCTCCCGCAAGTGCAACTTATCTGAGAGGTTGCTATATTCCAGGAACTTGGATTCGGACAGCTCGCTGGGATTGTAGGAAGTCTGTTTAAAAAAGAAAGAAAAAGAGACACTTAGTGGACAGCTGGTAGGTTGTAACTTAATGAAGGAAGCAGCACCTGTGATCGCCCGACCAGATTATCGCGCAGGGAGACCGATCCCCGGGCCAAGGTGGCCATCAAAGCCGCCTGAAGGCAGAGCGTCCACATTTTGGCTGGCAAGCGCTGCAGCATTCTGACTAAGACTACGTGGCGTAAGAATTTTGTGGCTTTATGAGTGGGAGTGCTGCTGCGCCTCAACCAACAACAACAGGTGGTTCAAATCAATTAAGAGGCAGGTGCGCCAAATTCCAAGGAGGTACGCCTGCGGCACGGTAGCGCCCTGGACTGCGGCAGCATGCGATGTTGGGATATCTCTGGCCACGGCTAGTAATTTATCATTTCACACGAATTCTTGCGGGTCAAGTATTTGAGGCACAAGCAATAAGAACAGAAAAACAAATTGAGAGCAGCAACAGCTGTGGACATTAATGAACAGGTGGCAACGCCTGGCATAAACAGGTGGCAGCACGATAGACAAGTTCAGTGGCGAGCAAGGAAGTTTATTTAAGGGGGTTAAGAATACTTCTTTGAATTTAATTATATTGTGAAAAAAAATAATTAAAATTTTAATATAAATCTTAATCTGAAACAAAAATGTATGATTGTAAAATAACATACATATGTTTAAGAAATTTATAGATGTCAATAGCAAATGAATACAAAAAATAAATCTTCCTAGAAAATATAAATATTTGATAGGTCTCTCCCACTTCTAACCTTTGGGATATCCACTAGCTCGAAGCAAGCGCCCAGGTTGTAGATCTTCTTCCGCGGCCGCGGCAGTAAACGCTTGACCGCCTCCATTAGAGAGTAATTCCTCAATAGCACACGCATTTAAACAATTTCTTTCTTTTTCTTTTAATATAAACTAAGCACACAAAACACTAGACAACACACGTTTTCCACACGATGTTATCGAAACTTATGCAATGGAAAACGATTACAAATGGTTACACAGGCGCGACGACTTTCTCCTCCCTCGCTGACATGTAAACAACCGCATTATATGTACTATGTATGTACAAGAGTGCTTTTCCGACTTATAATTAATGGAAATGGGAAAACAAACAGTCCGGTAGATGAGGATTAGTCCGCCTTGACAGCCTTGGAGCCGGATGCTCCGAAGTATGCCCGGTAGATATACAGTCCCAGGGCGATGTGCAGCGATACGACGGCACCCACGGCGGCTGCTATGTTCACTTTGACTTCGGATATATTGAAGAATTGGTCGAGAACAAAGCCCTTGAGAACAAAGAAAGTCAGCACAGGCAGGAACACGATGAGCATGCAGTAGAAAAGCACGGTCTTGAAGGAGCTGTAGTCCTGCGAGTCCTGGTGAAAAAAATAAACAAGGGATTAGGCCAGCCGGCAAACTGGGGCGATTCGGGATGTTACCTGTGACTGCTGACGGGTTTGTTTTGTGGCGCCTCCATTGCCTCCGTTGCCGCCTCCAGTTTTCTTTGTCTTATTCGACATTTTTCAGCTAAATAAAACCTTGGCTTAATTGAAATAAGTAATAATTTCCTTTAATTTCGGTTTTTGCTTTGACCTGCCATTCGGTTATCAGAAATATTTGACAAATCACAAAATCACATGATAAATAGTAGTACCGTTTTGTATTTATGAATATACCAAAATATACCACGAATATCAATATTCGATTACAATTTGGCAAATATTTTTCATAATTGATGTTATGTATATATATTTTACTAAAAAAAAAACAAAAAGAAAACATGTGATTTGTTTAGTTCGCGGAAAATAACTTTAAAATATTCAACAGAATCCATTTATTGAAGTTTTTATGTTTTAAATTTACGATTAGATATGACAACAGTTTTTCGTCTTTCATTTATTTTATTCATTTGAAAAACAACTTTGTTAAATTAAGCAGAGTAATTTTAAAATTTAATAAATTCGTTTAAAGAAATTATCTTATTTGGGTTTGACGGGAACTTAAAACATTTTAATTCAATAAATTAATAAAAACTCACTTAAAACTGAAGGGTATCACAAATCTTGCTATTAACTTGACCGCTGCTGTCCAATCAACAACGAAAATAGTATATTTTGGTATATTTCCCTCGACCTCAACGGCATATTGCGACACTTCGCCTGCGGTCACACTGAAGCGAAAGGGAAAACAAAGCAAGCGACGAAGACGCGAATCAAAAGGCGCACGCGGCAAAATGTAAAAACTTGCTTATTGGTTTATTTTTAACAGTTGCCGTCATCACAGTCATTTGGCCGATTGCTCGCCGCACCGTTTGCGTGTGTTAATTAAATTTATTTCAGCCATTGCCAATTGCTGCGTATATTCGGCGGTAATTAACTGAGCCTGCAGTTAGCCGCACGCTTTCGTACAGTTGAGACGCGCGTTTTTTCTCTCGATACATATTGTGTGCATTGGGAAATTTCCACTGCTGCTATGGTTTTGACTAATTTCGAGTGCTGGGCACATGGCGGCGAACCTGCCGAATCCGGCAGCCTTCGCCCCCACCTGGATCCCTTCAATCCGCGTGCCGTTGGCTTCATCAGCGATGCAAACAACAATAACAGCAGTGACAACAATAGCAGCGCCACAGATGGGCAGCCGACGCCGGAAGTCCTGCCACTGGAGGTGCTTCGCTGCAAGAAGCGTCTGAATCCGCATGGCGGCGGCGGCGGCGATATGGACCTGCCGGTGTACACCAAGCGGTGTCGTTACGATGACGCGGATCTGGCTGCACAGTATTGTAATGGTAAGTACTACATGCATAGGAGACTTAACGAGATTATATCTAGTTTTTTATTTGCAATTGAGTTTACTCATTATCTGTAATATTTATTTCGTTAGGTTGTCTTGGCAAATATTCAAGTGAATTATCTACATTTACCTTTTCTCACTCACTTAATATTTATTTATTTATTAAGTGTAACTCTTAGCTGTAATTTGGGTTTGTAATCAGTTGACCTTGGGGTCGTAAGCTTCGCGCACATTTAATTGGCGTTGCGTGAAAAATGTCGTAAAAGTTGTAAATTTACGAAATTGTCTGTTGACCTTGCTCTTCCTCCTCCTGAAATTCGTTTTCTCTCAAATGGTGGGGGGTATGTGTCTGTGTTTGTTGTGACCCATGTTATCAGTTGCCATTTAATACGGTGCGATTTCTGCTATCACCGACATTTGGAATCCACAGCTCTCTTTCACTCGGGACGATAAGCTCTTGACAGCCCCGCTTAGTTTGAGGCAAAGGCAAACCGGCTTCTAACAGTCATCTTTGCTAAACACAAGGCTTTGCTGAGTTAGGGAATACATATATGTATGTACATATTTATATATGGAAAGCTTTTGAGATTGAGGCTGCCTCTTGTCTGTATTTTCCTTTTCCTTTTAAAAGTGTTTGATTAAAGGAGAATAAAGGAAGAAGGTGGTGTTTTTCTAATAAATATAAATCAATATGTGGATTATTATACATATGAGACCATATTTATGTAAATAAGCCATAATTGAATAGGACCTGGCTTCAGTTTTTGCCATATTAGTAAGTCCCATTTAGAGTCCAGAAAACCTTAACAGTAATTAATGAATGATAAAACAAAAAAATAATTTAATATTTAATTATATTGCTCCAAGTTGAGACTTTCACATAAATAAATAGTATTGTTTAAATTAAATTAACATATTCGCTTGTCAAAAAATTCGTTACCTTAGCAATTGCCCCCAAGCTAATGCTTACCTTATCAGCACAACAGCAAACACACAATAAACTAAAAAATAAAAAAACTACTCGGAGATAAGAAATGACAACTGCGGCAACTCGCTGCTCTGCTCCGAATGTGTTATAAATAAACGATCGGTAATTGGGGCAAATATCGATAGCAGCGGCAGCGTCAACGTGTGTTGCGCTTGCAGTGATAAAGCACTGAGACAAAAAGGTTTAATATAAGCCAAAATTAATTCATTTATATATAATATTATTTGATTAAAAAAGGTAATAAATGTACTTATTTCTCCTGTTTTCTTTGCACTTTTTAATAATGTTAACTCTCCTTGTCTTGCAGATTTCTTTTCACTGCCTGCCACACAAATAATTGGAACACAGGCCTGTTTGATGGATTACGAGATGCAGGCCAACGGCGGCGGCATGATGATGGAATCAGAGCCCAGTTTTCCACACCAACAGCAGCAACATATTCAGCAGCAGCAGCAACATCAGCATCAGCAGCAGCAGCAACCTCAACGCATCTACCAGCATTATCAAGGTCATTTGCATCGCGCTAACCGTGATGTGAGTCGTTGCATGATGTCGCACATGATTTAGGGAAAATAAGATATACTTACATATATGTATATAGCTGAGAGTGAACATGTATATTTCCATTGAAGAACGCACAAGAAACACACATGCAACCGTTCACCGAGCGAGGACGCGTCTCTCTTTATTTGTATCCATACATTTCGCCCATTACTCATAAGCAAACAGTTCGATTTATATGAATCGCAGTACGCAATACCTAACACAAACCAAAAGAAATATATATCGAAAAAAACCAAGAGAAATTAAAAGGAAATTGTAAAAATAACAAGTCAGCAAACGAATCAATGAATATGTATTCTGAATAATCATCATATATTGTACAAAACAACAGCTAACTCAAAGAAAATTAGAAAATTGAACTCGTTGGATTGCACATGTACTTAATAACCTCAAGCAGTAAAGAATACTTAACTTAACCGTAAATATGAATCGTTACAAAGCAATCAATACAATCAATTATTACGAAAGCAATATATACTTAAGGAAAATGCTTAAATTGCATTAGAGCCTTCACAAAGTGTTGGATATCAAGTTATATGAGAAATATTGCCGTTTCGAGACAAGATAAGTATAAGTATAAGCCCGTATCACCATAAGTTCAAATCTTTTACCTGACATAATTAATTTTGTGTAATATTTAGCATAACTTGTATTCCTTTTCTTATATATTTTGATTTCTTTTGACTTGGAAGCTAAACAATTTGAGATTTGGATCTAAATAACTCTGCCAGAAACAAAAGGTTTTATGCATATGAAAAGCTATACTTTAAAAATCTGAAAAATAAGAAAACACTTTGTGAATGATCTAAAAAATAAAAAGCAAGAGCTAAACAATATGAAATGAAAACTCCATTAAACTGATAGACAACCTCTGCCTTTCGCTCGTTTACAGAATCCGCAGAGCGAGCAGCATCGCCGCCAACGAAGATAAAGCGAAGAAATTATCCTTTAGAGAAAAATCAATTAAATACAGAAGGCAGCAGCAGTGAGGCTGCGGCGGACTTGTATATAGCCACGCATGGCGGTTGCCTGCATCACTTCAGTGCGCTCAGTGGCGTCAGTGGGTCAGAGGAGTCTGATATCTAAGCAAATAGCCCAAAGGGTTACCTGTAGCCTATAAACCAAGTACAATCGATCATTGTAATAGCCTATAACCTAAGTAGCCAAGTAAGCTCTCGCATATGTCTCAACCAGAAGGTGCTTTGTTTTAGTATTTTGATTTCTAATAAAAAATCTTAAGCTAACAAAAATTTGATTTTTAAGTTGAGTGGGGATTTCTATTATTATTATTATAAAGCATTTTAAAAATATTATTTTATATATGAAATATTTAATCTATCTAAAAAATGTGCTGGTATTTGAAGCTCTACTGCCACATAAAATGAACATATGATACCCCAGATCTGATATTTAAATGATCCCCATTATCTTGTTTCTTGATTACCCTCAATTGGCGATGGAATTGAGGCATTTATGATAGAAAATTGGATGAAATAGGGCTTGAAATGCACTCTTGGCGGCTCCCTTTCAAAGCAGATACTTTCCAGCAGATTGACATGCATGAGCTTTCTGCAGAAAGTAGGTGGTTTTACATATTCCTATCTCTGCTTATACCTTTGTTTTGTTAACTTCATATGAAATGATCGTAGATTAAGCCTAAAAGTAAGTTTACAACACATACTATATATTGGGATTGTTCTTAGATGAGCTACCTCCCAAAAGTAGACAATGAATTAAGGATCTTAGCCATCATTCTTTCATAGTTCTTCCCTTAAACGAAAGGTGCTCCAAAAGTTCAAGGTATGTAAGCCTTAATGTATTTTCCAAGGTAAAGGGTACAGTGTTTCTGTGTTGATAAACACTAGATAAATGCAACGTTAAATGCAATTGAAAATTAGTACTTAGGAATACTAGATACGGCTGTTACTATGCTTTTTCGATCCCCGTCAGATCTGCAGCGTATGCTGCTGCTGGTTGTCCCCATTGATGTAGTTCTCCTGGACATCCTTCACCATAAAGTCCACCAGATGGGCCAGGTCGTACTTGTGCTGCCAGTGCCAGTCTCGACGGGCATCAGAGTCGTCGAACACCTCTGGCCACGCATCCGCGATCAACTGCCGGCTGTCCGGCTTGTAGGTCACGTGCAGATTGGGCACATGCTTGCTCAGTTGGTTCACCAGTTCCTCGGGGGTGAAGGACATGGCCGTGACGTTGTAGACACGGCGCTTCAGTTGCTCGTTCGGCGCCTTCATGAACTCCAGGAGGGCTCTGGAATAGAAAGAGTTCAGTGTAGTTAAGACTTTTGAGAATTCGTAAACTAGGGAGGATAGCCTATCAAAGACTATATATTTTAACTTGGTGCTTTATTTGGGGTACTCTTGAAGGCCGAATTTTTATAGACTCACTCACCGCAAGCAATCCTCAATGTACATCATGGGCAGTCGGGTGTCGGGACGCAGGTAGCACGTGTATTTACCATGTCGCAGGGCGTCGTGGAAAACAGCAACGGCGTAATCTGGAAAGAATATGGTTTCAATTAGTGACAACTGTGCGGTTATAAGATACTCTTCTAAAAAGGGTTTTAATCAAATTTAAAGCACAGCTAAAATTATCAAAGAAATTAAGTATCTATTTGCCTCTTATTTCCCTTTATATATATTTATCTAACTATATACATCTCTATATTTCTGTCTTGCAGAAGAGTGCAATCAAAATAACTAACGGAAAACTATAAAGTTTCCCTGCAAGTTAAAATGGGTCACCAGATCAAGTCAGATATTTATGTACATAAATGGTGCCCATTGTCTTGCTCTTTGATTACCATAAATTGGCGATGGAACTGAGGCATATTTGTGATAAAAAAAATTATATTAAATTAGGCTTGACATGCGCTCTTCAGGGAAAAGCAAGACAGCAGATTGACATGCATGTGAGCTTTTGTAGAAAGTCCAATCGTACCTGTGGTGCCACCGCCTGGTGGATCGCTGGATATAACACCGGGGAAGCGCAGGCATCTGAAGTCCAGGCCAAATTTATGGTAATAGTATTCGCCAATCAGCTCGGCGTGCACCTTGGAAACGCCATAAATAGTGCGGGGTCGCTGGATCTGTGGAATACAAGAGCCATAACATTTTAGTATCGAACAAACTTAGCTTTTGGGAGGAGAAGTGGTGACCTACCGTAACATTTGGTGTGGGGTTTCGGGGACTGTCGGGGCCAAAGGCTCCAATGGTGCTGGGCACGAAGATGCGAAGCTTGTACTGCTTCGCCAGCTCGATGACATTATGCACACCCTCAATGTTGACCCTGCAGGAAAATATAATATTTATTTAATTAATTTGGAATTTTTAAGAAAAAACTTTCTTTTAATGATTTAAAATCTCACCTCACTGCCAACGGCACATTCTGCTCGCCCACGGCACTCAGCAGGGCTGAGAAATGGATCAGCCAGTCAATACGATGGTCCACAACTATTTTCTGCAGTCCCTTGAAGTCCAGGATATCGGCGAAAATGTACGGTCCATTCTCCAGCACTGCTGGGCTGGGCTTTATGATGTCCGAAAGGATTACATTCTGACTGCCGTACTGCGAGCGCAGCAGTTTGGCGCACTCAATGCCCAGTTGGCCAAGACCACCTATAAAATAGCATTAAAATAAAAAATTAGCAAACAATTTGTATGTTGAGAACAATTTTTACTAATACCATATAGTAGGTACACCCCCAAGTATATAATTTTAATATTTTATTTAAAATTCTACATAATTATATAGAAACCTAGAGTTCTCGCAAAAATTTTATTAGTACATTTTAAAGACCGATCAGCAAATAGTCCTGAAGATGCTCTTTTTACACTGCTACGCTATGTAGTCTCCTGACAAATCTTTTTTACGCTCTGACATAATAGCCGAGTCTTGATTTAAGTGGATTAAATTCGCCGACTAGACCTCGGATTAGCTCAAGCACTAAGACATTCGACACTGCACTTTATTAAAGCAAAAAGAATGTGCTTGAAGGGTATTAACATAGCAGAGTGCACAAGATAACGATGGTTAAAACGCTGCTAGCAACATGTTGAGCAACACTCTGCCATTGGTGCTTGCAACAAAAGGATGTTGCACAGATTCATCCTACAACCTAAATCCTATTGCTACCTTCGTTTTCTATACAATTTTACAGTTACCAAAATAGAATCCGTTAATTATTACTTAATATTCGCACACTTTTTAAAAATTAAATAAAGAGAAGAAAATAAAAGAAAAATCAAAAGTTCATTGAGTTCAAATTGATATCTATTGACCAGCTGTTGGTCGTCTGTCCAAACAGCCTTGAAACGCTTCACATCGTATTGCCAGGCGGCGTGGATATATGTACTACATACTATATAAATATAGCCGGAGACACGTGGCGCAGCCAACGGACGACTGACTGACCTGTGATGAGAATTTTGGGAGGTCTACCCTGGACGGGCAGCTGGTGGACGGTGCGTCGCTGGACCAGCTTGCTGGCTGCAGGAGCAATAATCCCTGTGATCCTTGGGATCGCGACGTTGAGCGAGAGCGGAGTCGCGGCGGGGCCCAGGGCCAAGCTGGCAAGGCACTTGCGGAACATTTTCCGGATCTCTGTGATCTCAGCGAGCGACGATTTTCAACTGATTTCGAAATTTGCGAAATATTTCTCACGAGGCCCTCAGAATAACTGCGACTACAACTAATTTCCTCGCTATATGTTTTCGCATATATCGCATCGCGTGAGCGCACTCTCGGATCCCGTCGGGTGGCTCGCCTTTGATTTGGTGAGTATTAGTTTTTGTTGGCAGCCATTCAAATTCATTATGAGCTCTATGAGGAGCTGCTGCTGCTGGGGCAACTGTCGCCATGGCGCGCACTGGTTTTGTTTGGGGGCCCCAAGTTGAGTGATTCAATAAAAAACGAAAGCTGGCGCGCTGAGGAGGAGGCCTGGCAATTGACAACAACAACCTCCCAGAGATGGAATTGGATGGATGGATGGGTTTCCTTTTCGACGGCGGGGCAAGTCTAAATCGGTGCGAATACCTCATACATACCAGTGTATATAATATATATATTGCGTCGACAGTGGGCTATGATTATGTAATGGCGATTGTGCGCCAAACAGGGTGATTTTTAGCTGGGCTCTCGGGGCAGGCCCCCATTTTTGTAGGGGGTGTGTCTGGGCAGATTTCCTTTATCTTTACTTTCTGGGAATTTACTTGTTTACTCCTTGTTTTATTAATGTTTCTTTCTGGAAATAAATATTTTGTTTTTATAGATTTATTATTTTAAGGAACTTTTTAATATGCGTGTATCCAAATTGCCTTTAAAAATGTTATCCTTTATTACTATTATATTATCTACTCTGACTTTTATCATCGAAGCAAATATAGATTTACAAAGGATTTAAAATTTCAAAAAAAAGGTGCC
>JAEIIL010020037.1:0-16250 GCA_018905715.1 Drosophila lini
ACTAAATCTAAAAATTTGTATGTAAAAATTGGCCATATGTCTGGTATCTTATCGTCTATTTAAACTTTAAGACTTTTTTTTTTAAAGAAATATTTGGTAGCATTTGCATACGTAAGGTTTTCAGAAAGTTAATTGAGTTTCAAACTTGAGCACATTGGTGGTTTCTAAAATTTTTTAACACTGTATTTTATATACAGTAATATCCTATCAGTGTAAACATATACATAATATCCTACTATTGCTGTAACATAAATCGTTGAGTTGAGTTTTAACAAATATTTCGTATTTAAAGGTTTACTATGCGAAAAAGAAACGCCGTGCTCAGCAAACGCAGGGCGATGACGATTCGTCCAATAAAAAGGAGCGGAAGCTGTACAACGATGGCTATGATGACGATAACCACGACTATATAATCAAGAATGGCGAAAAGTTTCTGGACCGCTACGAGATTGATTCGCTGATCGGTGAGACAGACTAAAACCAATTAGAATTTTTAACTTAACTAAGCCGAATGAATGTGTTCCACAGGCAAGGGCAGTTTCGGTCAGGTGGTGAAGGCCTATGATCACGAGGAGCAATGCCATGTGGCGATCAAGATAATTAAGAATAAGAAACCGTTCCTAAACCAGGCACAGATCGAGGTCAAGCTGCTCGAGATGATGAACCGGGCGGATGCCGAAAATAAATACTATATCGGTGCGTATTGCCACACAAGTAGCTCGTTACGCGCCTATTTAAATATGTTCCTTCGTTCCCGTTTCCTTTCCACAGTGAAGCTCAAACGGCACTTTATGTGGCGCAACCACCTGTGCCTGGTGTTCGAGCTGCTCTCATACAACCTGTACGACCTGCTGCGGAACACCAACTTCCGGGGCGTCTCGCTAAACCTCACGCGCAAGTTCGCCCAGCAGCTCTGCACTGCGCTGCTGTTCCTCAGCACCCCCGAACTGAACATTATTCACTGTGATTTGAAGCCGGAGAATATCTTGCTGTGCAACCCGAAGCGCTCGGCGATCAAGATCGTTGACTTTGGCAGCTCCTGTCAACTGGGTCAGCGGGTAAGTAGTAAAGTAGTAAGGCTTTCCAAGACTCTGACGAAGAAACCGCTCCCTTTAGATCTACCATTATATCCAGTCGCGATTCTACCGCTCGCCGGAGGTGCTGCTGGGCATTCAGTATGACCTGGCCATCGACATGTGGTCGCTGGGCTGCATCCTGGTGGAGATGCACACGGGCGAGCCGCTCTTCTCCGGCTGCAACGAGGTGGACCAGATGAACAAGATTGTCGAGGTGCTGGGCATGCCGCCAAAGTACCTGCTCGATCAGGCGCACAAGACCCGCAAATTCTTTGACAAAATCGTGGCCGATGGCTCCTATGTGCTGAAAAAGAATCAGAATGGACGCAAGTACAAGCCGCCGGGATCCCGCAAGCTGCACGACATTCTGGGCGTGGAAACTGGCGGGCCGGGTGGCCGGCGTCTAGATGAACCCGGCCACTCCGTCTCCGACTATCTCAAGTTCAAGGATCTGATCCTGCGCATGCTCGATTTTGACCCCAAAACCCGGGTCACGCCCTACTACGCCCTGCAGCACAACTTCTTCAAGCGCATGGCGGACGAGGCGACCAATACAAGCGGTGCGGGCGCCACAGCCAATGCCGGCGCTGGTGGATCCGGCTCTAGCGGAGCTGGCGGTTCCAGTGGGTTCAGCGGACCGGGAGGCGGAGGTGCTGGCGGCGGCGGCGGCCTTGGATCGAGCAACAGCAGCAGTAGCGGAGCGGTCTCCTCATCCAGCGCAGCAGCCGCTGCGGCAGCGGCAGCAGCAGTTAGCTCAGCTTCAGTCACAGGCTCCTCCGGTTCGGGAACGGGATCCGGAGTCGCGGGCGGATCCTCTGCGGCGCAGCAGCAGCAACAGGCGATGCCACTGCCACTGTCACTGCCGCTGCCACCGCACGCGGGTCCCGGCGGTGCGTCGGATGCCCAGTGTCATGGTGAGTACTGGTCGTCCAGATCACTTGGAATGCCCCTCTAGAGTCAATCAATGTGTCGATATTATAGTGAAAAATCAAAGGTCCAAAGTGCTATCTGTAGACTATTGACATGTATGTTTGTTCACGCGAAAAAAGTATAAAATCAATTGTAAAATGCAGTGAGTAATTTCAAGAAAATGCATTTATAAAACGTTTGTTGTTGAAGATAGGACTTGAGCCTTGCTCAAAATAAGTTGCTATATGGGGGGACTGTCCCGCCATAAAGCTTTGGTTTTGTTCTAAGGGAATCCATGAATTCAAGATTTAAGAATTATACATGCCTGTTCTAGTTTCCACTCGAAAGTAAATTTGTTATCAAATTTGCGGATTTTCCTTTAACATAAGCGAATTTCCATATGTGAGTTAAATTTCCCTTAAATTCCCAAATAATTTCAGCTGGCCACTCTCAACAAAAGGGTTTGCTTTGTCTAAGATTTCCTAATAAGGGGCTGATCAAATGGCCCGCTGAGTTTGCAACTCATAGATAGTAATTAATTTAATTAATAATTTAATTTAATTTAATTTAATTAATAAAATCGAAGGAATAAGCATTTTCGGCTGAAAATTAACATTTTGAAAACACTTTTTCATATACTTTAAACTAATAGCCGATCTTTTAATTGTAAAACAACAAAAAATAATTATTTGAAATTCATTTTTGCTATATGAATTTTTTTTCTTTGAACGCTGACGACTCTTAAATCGTCCCTTTCAAATAAGATTTAGGGGCGGCGGATGTTGAAGGTTAGAATCGAACAACAAAATAATTATTTAAAATCACGTATATTAGCTTTAGGTAATTTAGTTATGCAATAATGTTCCTTAAACCTCAAAGAATAAAATACAATTACCATTTAAAATAATTAATTTTTGCGGACCTGAGTTCGCCAGCCAAATGGCAGTCGAAAAGTTTCCGAGCGGCTTCGCTGGGAAGTTAACAGAGACGTAAGGACTTTTCTGAAGTGAAAACTAAAACAGGTCAGGGAAATTCGAATCCGAGTAAGATCTTCAGGAAGTGGAAACTAAAACAAGCCTGATCAATTTCAGAACACCTTCAATCAAAAGTTTGCTGTAGAAAAGCTTTTAAGGCAATAGAGTTTCCAAAACAAAATGTTGTAAGATTTTTTTTAATTCAAGCTTATGAGTAATCTATTATTTTTTTCGATAAAGCTTAGAAGCGATATGTAATAGGTAAAGGGCTGCAGAGGCTAAAGTCTAGGGTGCTTTCAGGCTTCGATTTCGTTTGGCACCTTTGGTCCTTGATCCTAGAGTATTGACACCATAATTTCTCATCCCTCCGCATTTGTAGCTAGAGAACTTAGTAACTTTTTGTTTATTATTTTATGATTTTTGGCTGAGCTAGATCGAAACGTTAGCTAGCTCGCTGGATTGTTGTAGTTCGCATGGGAGGATGATCCTCATTTGGTATTTCATGTGTTTCTGTGTGTGTGTGCGCGTGTTGTGTGTACGATCGAAACGATTTCATTATTTATTGATTTGCTGTGAAGAAATACTATCCCCTCGAGTATCGTTTTAAACATGTGTGTACTATCTGGCTTATGATTTGTATGTGATATTTATTTACTATTTAGTTGCACTAGGTCACGCCAAAGGCCTTATAATAACAGGAAATCTCAATCTCTCGCTCGAAAATCGAAAAAATAACAGATGGCGTTATTCATCTTGTTAGTATAAGGTCCTTGGTCACACCCTAAAAGTATAAGAACAATTTTGTTGTGTTTTATCTTTAGTTTGGCGCTCAGTTCCAAAATTAATTAACTAGCGATGGACCGAGGTCCGCGACGAATTTGTAAAATGTAGTAGCTATGTTATGCATCCTCCGCCAAGTCAATGATAAACTCCTCTCTTTTTCGAACACACACACGCTTACATAAAAACGAAAACAAACAAAAACAAATATGCTATGCCGAAAATGTACCGATGGATGATGATAGATGATCGCCGATGACCGGCAACATCAGCAGTAACAGCATCCGCGTCCGCATCCGCAGCAGCAGCAACAGCAGCATCACGGATATCACAGCAGTAACAACAGCAGCATTAGCGGCATTAGTGATACGCGGCACCAGCAGCATTAAGCGTGTGCAGCCAGTAACATGCAACGTACAGCTAGTAGCATTGGGAGGTGCAGTTGGCCAAGTTATTACCGCATTTATTGAACAACTTGTAAATAGTCACGTTTCTCTTTCACGACATCTTACACACTGTCTGTCCCCCTTTCCCCAACGTCGCAGGAATCAAGAATGATTATTCTTATACTTTCAACGTAAAAACTACTCAATAATTTCCCAACACCATCTGTTTATCCTTTTTATTTGTATTTTTCTCTGCCTAAAATATATGTAAAATGTAATATGCTCATGCATTTTAAACGCTCTGATCGGATTAAATACAATCTCATGTGTAAAATGTTTCATTTTTTTGTCTAACTTAAATTACGCAAACGGCGGCTACAACAGGCACTCACTTGAGTGTGAGTACTTAGGGTAATAGCATTGTACGAAGTAAAAACTGTTAGAAAAGGAAATATAAAAAAAAACAAAGTGGACGAGGAGCCGAGTATGCAAATATAGAAGTAATAATATTAAGACGAAGAAATAAGTAAACAAGGAATCCTTAACGACTTAACGACTGCCATACATATACATACATGATACACTGAGAGAAAGAGAAGTCAGCAATCCCTTAGCAGTACACAAGTATATATCGCTTCGGCAATACCAATGTGGCTACTTTTGAATCGGTTGGATGAACACAAATGCGGCTCTGAGGGGCTTGGCTGGTCCTTAAAAACACACCTGAGAATTGATATCGCCACTTTAAGATGCCTGAAAGTAGGATATGTTTCAGAGTCTTTTGGATTAACACACAAAAATGTAAAATTAAATAACATATTCCGAAAGACTAAAGAACAAAGTTTCCAATTTTTCCAAGTTATTATTCCGAAGATTTGAAGAAACAATTGCTTTTCAAGCCTGCTACTATTTACACTTTGTTTAAAAACTTAATTATTTTTGGAAGTTTCAAACAGTTGACACGTTTTCTTCCCCATTGAGTGAGTTAAACGCCTAAGCAGCCCCTTTTAGCCCAGCATGTTCGTTTGTTTCCGATCAGCCACAAGTAAATATGTGCTATATCCCATATTTCAAAATTCAATTAGGTGCTGCAATGAATATTTCAAAATCGAAGGGACGAGGCGATATGGATCTCAGCGGTATATACGACATTCGAATTAAAAACTAAACACAAATCATAGTTTGTAAAAAGTGTGAAACCCAATCGGGGAAAACGTAGGAATGTTAAAATCGAGATGCGAAAATTGAAGCAAAATTAGCGTACGCAAAGAATGTGGTAAAGATTGCGAAAAACATATAAAACACAATGTCAAGTAAGGAAAGATAAAGGTCAGCAATAAAAAGAAAACAGTTTATTAATTATGGCTTGTACATCTACATTGTTTTTCCGTCCCCGTAACTTTGAGAACCGTTTAATGCCTTTGACTAGAGGTTCAAATCTGAATAAATTATCAACTTTAAGTGCAAATTGCAATTTTTATTCTTAGATTTCAGTAGCTCAAAGGTGCTACAAAAATTGCTTAGAATTTAAAATCCCTTAAAAATGTATCAAGAAGGTGGCAACAATTTACTATTCGCAGAGAGAACATTATTGTAATGACATAATTTTTAATGGATTTTAAATTCATGGCCATTTCGTAGTATCTTTATTTTTTGTAATTTTTCGAACATTTAAGCATTTTATTCGAGCTACGAATCGTTCAATTTCCTCCTAATCCTTTTACTATTTGGTCCAATTTAACGAAAATTAGGTAAGGACTCAAAAATTTCTTTTGCTTTTTGGGTACCCTTTTAGGGGAGAAATATACTTGTAAAGGTTTCCAATGGCAGTAAACGGCGCTCATTAGTTAACTTTCACTCTCTCCCTCTCTCTCTCTTTCGAGGTTTTTATTTTTTGAAAGGATTCCGTTTAACGGTAGCCGCAGGAAACGAGACGAATTAGAGCGAGCGAGCAAGCGGTAGCCGCTTTCTTTTGTGATAAAAATACAAAACATGAACAAAACAGGATCGCAATAAATATTAGCTCCCAAAAATAAAACAAAAAAAGAACACGTGTAAACCTCTAAATTTGTTCGATTGCCGCATCATTTCTTGAAAAGTTCTGGCCTTGTTAATACATAAATTGGCTACATTTGTTGAATAATAAACACACACAGTCTTAGAATCGAAAGAGCGATAAATTAACATTTATATACATATATATACATAATAGTTTTAATTGTAATGATTGATATGCGATGACCCATTAACGAAGCCGATAACTTATCGATAGAGCGACAAATATGCATCATACGCGTTGAAAACCAAACACAAATCATAGTCTGTAAAAAATACAACAAAAATTGAAAGAAAACAAGCAAAATTTACAGTCATAATATAAAAACGATGAACTCGATTATTAAGAATAAAAAGAGGTATGGGAAATCAGAGTTAAGCGAAGGAAATCTTATAGCCAGCATAAAATCAGTACGTACTAAAGAGATGAACCTTTAGCATTTAATAAATTAACATACATACAATCTATATATAAATAACACTTACAAGTAAATATGCGGAAGAAGCAAAAACACAAACGAAACCCAATAATTTTATTAGACACCCACAGATACACGACAGACAGATGCATACGAAATATATAAATAAATATTAATTAACATTAGAGGTTAGCGCTGTTAGCCCTCAGAAGAAACCGCAACCAAGATCCAAGAATTTAAAAGCAACCAAGAGAGACACTTAACGAAACTTGTGTAAAATACTAAAACTAGAGAAGCGCGTGTTGTACATCAATAAAATTAAATTACAATAAGAAGACAACAACAATACACATAATTACACTACACACACAGACACCCACACTGAAAATTACGAAAATGCATAGATATTACGGTAACAGTAACGATAATCGATAACCGTTAACCACGACGAACTTAACAAGCAGATCAACACGAATGTTAATGCCGCTTCAATTACGAACGGAATCGAAAATAAAAGAGTTAAGAAAGTGCAATAGTAAAAAGGGGAGGGGAAGAGGGGGATATAAGTTAAACGAATTGGGAGAAAATCGGGGAAGACCATAATGCATTTTTTTTTCACGAACCGCAAGAGGAGAACCTCGTTAACGAAAACAGTATTGCAAAAGAAATGACATAATATGAAGAAGAAACAAAGGAATTCAAGAGTTATTAAAAAAAAGACCATAAAAACCTTAGCACCCACACAAACACAACAGACAACATATAGACACGTGAAATCATATGTCGCATTTATACATAATATAATAAAGAAAAGATGATGGCTTAAGTTGAATAAGTACGAAATAATTTATTAACGAATAATGAAACTGGAAATGGCAAAGTTTACCAAATCTAATAAAAATAGAATTCGTAAAAAAAAAACACAA
Source organism: Drosophila lini (assembly GCA_018905715.1). Lineage (NCBI taxonomy): Eukaryota > Metazoa > Arthropoda > Insecta > Diptera > Drosophilidae > Drosophila > Drosophila lini. The sequence goes on from JAEIIL010020037.1 coordinate 7,526, forward strand.
AAATAAAAGCAACCGAAAGAAAAAGATAAAAATTCCAAAAAAAAACGAAAAAAAATCTTTAATAAAATCTTATGATATAATCAACAAAAAAAAGTATAAATATATATAGCATTGAAAACATTTCAATTTATTTTGGGGCTGGTGTTATTTTCTGGGAATTTCTAAGCGATAGTTACGTTATTAAAAACCACCTTTGAAATTAAAATATATATTTTTTATTATTATTTTTTTTTAATTTCACAAAGTTTGTACTCGTTTTAGAACTTTTTCTTCTAGTAGAAATGGGCACATACCTAATGGACCAAAACTTTTTGAGCGACATCGTCAACGAATCCTAATAGCAATGAATATGTTTGGAGGTCTGAAGACGAATTAGAAATCTCTGATCGCTCAGTTTATGGTGGTGGAAGCTTACCCTGCAGTACCACATGTCAGCAATAGGCCTTTGTCATCAACATGTCATCAACATTTCATCAACCTGTCATCGATGAAATGTTGATGAATTGTTGTTGAGCATAGCCTAGGACATGCCCATGTTAAATTCCTCAACAGTTTGTATGGCAATTCATCGATGAATCATCAACAACACTCCTTCGGCTGTTGATGAAACGTTGATGAATGGTACTGCAGGGTAGTAAAGATGTGCTAGAAAAATGTAATAAAATTAGAAACCAATTATGGTTATTCCAAGTAAAGTGAAGCCATGAAGCCTCTGTGTGTTTTGCACTGGGTAAACTGATTTTTAAAATTGAAGACAACATCGCTTAGAATTTTCCGAACAAAGATTGGCATTCTTTCTCGTAAAAAAAATGGATTTGACATGAACTATATTTACATATTTAGATATATATATATATTGCTTATTAAAACACCTATTTGATTGAATTTGCAGGCCCACACATGCACCCGTTAATAGCCGCGGCCAATGCGATGAACAACTTCTCCGCTCTGAGTCTGCAGCCAACCGGGACACATCCGCCGCCTTCGTTGGCCAACAGCAGCCACCACAGCAGCAACAGTCTGGGCAGCCTCAATCACATCAGTCCCGGGAGCAGCAGTGCTCGGCACAGTCGCCTCTATGGCAGCAGTCACCATCAGAGCAACAACAGCAGCAGTATGGGCAACCACAGTAGCCTCAGCTATCCGCACGCCATGGAATGTGATCCTCCGCCGATGCCGCCCCAGAATGGGCATGGCCGAATGCGGGTGCCGGCGATCATACAGCTGCAGCCGAACAGCTATGCTCCCAACTCGATGCCCTACTATGGCAACATGTCCTCGGCCGCGGCGGCAGCAGCAGCTGCAGCGGCGGCTGCTGCTTCGCACCTGATGATGACTGATTCGAGTGTTATTAGCGCTACAGCTGCAGGCGGCGGGCAAGGCGGCGGCAATCCCGGTTCAAATCAAGTGTCGACCGCCACTGCCGCCTTCCTCTATCCTTCTCAGCCCGCTGGAACGATGTATGGCGCGACGCCAGCTTCGCTGAGCGAGCTGCCGCTGCCGCTGCCACCACTGCCGCTACAACTGCCCATGCAAATGCCAATGCCCCTGCTGCTGCCGCCCCCATCGTCGTCGACCTCGTCCACGGGGTCCGGCGTGTCGGTTTCTGGTGGCGGCGGCGGCGGTGTCAGCGTCTCCGGCCAGAGGCGACACGCTGGCGGACCTGCCGTGGCCCAGAGTGTTGGTAGTGGCGGCAGCAATTCAACGACCGGAGCCAGCAGCAGTGATGCCTCCTCGTCGTCGCCCATGGTGGGCGTTTGTGTTCAACAGAATCCTGTAGTTATACATTAGCCTATAGACAAAGTGAAAGAGTTCGGAGTTGCCCGCATTATATACCTTTCTGATATATAGATATATATATAGCTTTTTTTGTTCACACACCTTTCGCCGCTCTCTGCTGCTATTTATTGCCCCATCTGAAGGAACACATCCACGCCCAAGTCCTAGCCCTTCCAAGCACCCCCAAATGGTCCACGCCACAGCCTTCATTCGCCAGTGCAGCAATATTTAAGGGTGGTGTCAAGCAGGGATCTCAACATCATATCCTAAGGAGGTACTTTTTCTGGCTTCTACCCTTGGTTCTCGAGTTTCCATTTTCTTAAATTTGTCTAGGTTAAAACTAAAAGGTTAAATTCTGCAATTTCACACAAAAACTATATTTTCTAAAGTTTAAATTTTATAAGATTTTGAAGTTAGGGTTAGCTCTATACTTTTTGTCCTAAACGCAATTGATCAGAAGCAAATTAAATGTTCTAAATAAGTTGAACGACTCCAAAACAGTTTACTTCTGTTTCCATAGCAGTAGACCAAAACCATGTTAGCGATATCGCAACCGAAAGTTACGAGTTTCATTATAGAGTAACTTTCGGTTGCGATTTTCCCTACACTAGCTTGAGGTCCAAGAACGATACAAAAAATCACTGGTCGCCCAGTTCAAAAGCGTTTAATTTTATCGATACTGATATCGATAATTAATTAGTTTCCACAACATGTCATTGAAAATGGTAATTTGTATTTAGGAATGCACTCGTTGACTGTTCCACATAAAAGATGAAATGGAGTAATTTCGAAAAGTTCTAGCGAGTCTTGGCCTCAACATCAAACGTTTCTAGAATAGCCTCTCCCGAGAACCAAAGATGCCTTTTGTAATAAATTAAAACTGAGAACAATATATCCTGTTATATATCGCTAGTGATCGAGAGATTGAACACATTTGGCGATTTTCGGGAATTATTTTATGATGTATTTCCCAACTTGCCACCACTCACCAAGACCCACACACCCACACCCACTCAAACAACACAAAACTATAAAAAATACATTAACATTAACTAGCTGAAATTGACCCTCCTCACACACACACACACACACACACACACACACACCTGCAGTTTATATATTAAATAGTCACTTGGCGCTCTCACTACCGCGCCCACACGCCTTCTGCGTCCTGGAGAGGCGTATTGGATCCTGTGGTTCCGTGTGGGCGCTCAATTTGAAGGATTTTTTCGTAAATCGCTTAATTTTTTTTTACTCGATAGATACTTCTTTTTTTTGGTCTAATTATAGTGTTTAAATTTATGCTGTAACCGTACCGACATAATCTTACTTGATATAAACGAATCAAAATTAAACTTTATTTAATTGTTAATTTATATGATGTCATTTTATTTGACGAGAAATCGTTGGCTATATACAGAGGTCGCCAAAAGTATCTACACCACGAAAGAATTGCTGCACATTCCAACTTCCTTTTGTGGTTATTCCTGTTGTTGTTGATACATTACCCTGAAATAGTTTTTTCACGTAGCTTGATGTATGCGGAAGCTGCCTAAAAAAAATCTAAAGATAACGGTTTATGGAACAATGATAAAGCAATACAGTGCAAGCATGGAAGTTGTCAAAAGTATTTACACAAATTATTTTCTTTTTAAATTTATTTCTGGTAAATTTTAATATTCCTCTTAGCAAAAATCTCGTAAGGTACTTTATTAATAATTCAAACATATATATAACCAATCCAAACTGATTTAAGGGTATATATCACTAAATCGAATATAAGATAGGCTACTAAATACCTGTCAGAGCCACCTTCTAACCTAATAGGTATGTATTTGCTCCTTTTTCTTCCTATGTTTTTGTGGTGTGTTTAATAAATACAGAGGTAGTCAAAAGTATTTACATAACGAACATTTATTTGCACATTCCAACTTTTTTAGTAGTTGTACTTGATCGATATCCTTGATATAGTTTCTACTGCGTAGCTTGACCTATGCAGAAGCAACCCGAAAAAGGAATGCATAAGATAACCGTACATGGGACAGTGATAGAAGCAAAAGAGTGGAAGCATGTTGACAAAAGTATTTACACACGTTTTATTTGCGTCAGAAGAAGAAGAATTAATTATTCTTGACATTTTTTTGAGTTATCCCTGTGGTTTTCTCTTTCTGAAATTTAAGGAAGATTCTGGCTGCACAATTAAAAAAACAAAATTTGAATGCTGCATATTATGCAATTATTTGCCAAAAATTTGAATAAACTCGGAAAAAAAATTACCTGTAATATTTTGTGTACAATTTTTAAAAACATAATTTTGTTTTTTTAAATCGTTTTACAATTTAATAAAAAATAAGTATAATTGCAAAAATATGCAAATATGTTGGAGTCAAATGGGTCATAAATCTACGTTAATTCATAAGTAATATGAGGATTCAGGAGAAATCCTTTATTTGGTCATGTTAAAATCGCTAAAATATCATAACAAACTTATTAAATTAATGAATAATGATGAAACACACTAGAAATGGCAAAATAAATGGTATGCCGAATTGCATCTTGTCTGCAAACTAAATGATATTAATGCGGTAAGCGAAGCAGGACGGCATTTATTTTCTGTAGACTATAGTAAAAAGAAAAAAATTTTGTAATTTGGATTTGGATTAATAACAAGGTTCGTTTGGAACATATTTATTAAACACCACAAGAACGTGAGGGGTACATAAAGGGTACAACTACCTATTTAGTAGTCTATCTTATTTCCGATTTGGTGGTGTGGTACTCGTTAATATCACTTGAAATCAGTCTGGATTTGTTAATATTCTGAAAGATCATGGTTTTTTTGTTCGGAATCGATCCTACAACTTAATGATACTTAGTACAACAACGGTTGGATGCCTTAAAATTGTTTCAAAAATCGGTTCAAGCTGTTCTACTTTGGCTGACATTATCAAAATTATCAAAAGCAATTGGGTGTCATTAAATATCAAAGCATTATTGAAAAAATCAAAAACATTAATTCAGTTCTTAGCCAGGCTGAAGCCTGAAGACATCGATGCCAAAAGTTATTATTCGAATTATTATTAGAGTAACTTACGAGATCTTAGCTAAGAAAGAAGTATATTAAAATTTACCTGAATTTAATTAAAAGGAAAACCAATTTATGTGTAAATACTTTTGATACTTTACTTTTTTGCCTTTATCCTTGTCCCATGTACCGTTACCTTTTGCATTCCTTTTAGGGTAGCTCCTGCGTATACCAAGCTACTATTTCTATATATGAAAATAACGCAAACACAAACGCTTCATTTAAGCCAAAAAAAATAACAAAAAATGTATTTATTGTACACGGAAACCAACAATTTGGATTTGCTTTTATTTATTTTCAGCCTAAATTAAGACCTGGGCGCGATAGTGTTTTTGCAGCTTATTAGCCTTGCAGCCGAGCTTCATCTGCCACTTGGACTGGACGCGCTTCATCATATGGATATCACGGGCCTTGCGTGCGGCCGACAGCTGTTGCGTCTGCGTCCATCCCAGAGCCCGGTACTCGCTGAGGACGCGGTGCAACTTGCGATCGGATTTCTTCAGCACAACGGCGCGATCCGGGTGGAGACGTTGGCGGTAGTAGCGGAGCAGAGATCGATGGCCAATGACTGCGCCCGAGGGCAACACCAATTGGTATTCATCGCCGTCGAGCAGGTCCGGGACCACTTCTTCATCGATGTCCATGCCGTCTTTCTGTTTGATAAAATATGAGAAGAATTAAGATTTATAAAAAACTATGTACTTGAAGGATAATAGTGTTTTTATACAGAGACGCAACGACTTCCTTTCGTAAGAAATAAATGTAGTAGAAAGGGACAGAAAATGTAACGAATATATGTATGGGTATTTTTATAATCTCGAATGCTACATTCGTACGCAATCAAAGCTGGGAACACAAATAAGAGTTATGAGTAAAATAAAAGTGAATAAAAATAGACATATAACATTTATTTTGAAATTTGAAAATAGAAAGTGACAAAAACATTTAATTTACAAAATTTAAAATACAAGTAGCAATTACCTTTAAACTGAGCGGCGTATATAGAGGTGTCACATATAATGAATCTAATTTTTAAAACCTTTCGTTTGATGTATGTATGTATGTAGTGTTTTTTTGGAATTTGCAAAATGTAAATAAAAGTTATTCGTGAACTCTTATTCTCAAATTTCAAAATAAAAGTTAATTGTCAATTCTTAATATACCCATAACTCTAAATTGCAATCCCTGATTCAAAGTGGACCAAAAGAATGTAGTTAATTTTTTTTACTTTTTTGCTTATAGCTTTCTTCAAGGAATGTAATTGTTGATTATGACCATTTGTCCAAATTCAAGATTGTTTAAGATAGTCTTTTTTTAATGTTTTTCATCACAATAATAAAAAAAAATTGCGTTTGTGCGTTTTGCACTCGTATATTTTAAGATCTTCTTTGGAATATGCTAGATTCTTTCAAATGCGATCAATTTAAGCATTAGCCGCAAAACGATGTCTGATATTAGTTACAAAACGCTTTAAAGATTGGTTAACATAAGTCATGCCCTGTGTAAATTGTAAAGCATTTAAGGCAGTTTAATATCTGCTCAAGCCAGTTCGTGACTCTACAATTCAGCTGTTTAAAGCTTGGCGAACTTAAGTGGCTGCGTACTAAGATTAGTAACCTTTGTCTGAAATGCCCAGCTCGATGTGCGACCGCTCAAGCGATTCGTTATGGAAAGAGTGTAGCAAGAATGGCTCAACAGGGTTAAAGAATGGTACTCACATTATCGGGATAGCTGCTGCTGTAATCGTAATATTCCGCATACTCCGCTAGGGCCATGCCCTCGTGGAGCATCTGGCAGTGGCCTTTGTCGAGCATATGCTTGCGCACAGCGTCCAGGGAGTAGAAAGTCTTGCCGCGATCGTTGCACCACAGGCAAATGAAGTAATTGGCCACCTTTTCACCCAGATAGTATAGCAAGCCCTCGATGTCTGTGCAGTACTCGGTGTCCGGAATGAAGAAGGAGTGGGCGACGGACATGTGCTTGAGGTTCTCCACCAAATCCTCGCTTGTGTGCTGGCAGAACAGGCAGTCGCGCTCGGTTAGCGGATTCTCTGGTATCTTGTCCCACTCATCGGAGTCCACCTGTTAAATTACATTAATAAATGTACACTAGTAACTTCTCTAAGGGTTTGGCTTACCTCTTCCTCCTCGATGTCCTCAAAGTCGTCGTCGTTGTCGTCCATCTCCTGGTCGTCCTTCGTCGCGGCTCGCTCGGTAAAGGCAAGACGACCCTTCCCAGCCGCAGCAGCGGCCAAAGCGGGATGCGGTCGCGGCTCCACCACGCTCCGTGTGCATACGGAGGCCGAAGTGCTGGCGCTTCCGTTGCTGGCCGTCATTTGTTCGCTCTCGAACTTGGCCAGCAGCTCGCGATGTTTCTTGCTGTTCAGGTGGTTGTCGTGGGCCTTCTGGCTGCCGAACTGCCTGCGACAAGCATGGCAATAAACGCTGATGTTCCGCTCCTCCAGGGCCGCATCAGTGGCGCTACGAGCGCTAAGCACACGCTGCTGGAACTCCTCCGCCGTCACCGGCGGCAGCTGGGCTACCCGTCGCTTAAGATTATAGCGATGCCAGTCCGTTTTGTAGTGCTCACGCTGGATATCAGCGCTGGCGAAGCGAGCGTCGCAGTTCAGACACGTGAATTGCGACGACATTGCTTGGCGGCGACTGTTTTGGTTACTGGGAACAGGTTGCGTTGCTCTCGAGCAGATAAATCGCTATCTCGACTGAACGAATCTGAATTTTGAATAATGTGGCCTATTTCACAACAGTTTCTAACAATAGTGACTATTATCGTTGATTGGTAATGATTAACAAACAAACGTGGTGGGGATTTCGATAATATATCAGATATCGATGTATCGATAAGCCTAATAAGCAGAGATGTCATTTCTGCAGTATTCCCGTCAGATTCGGCTTTTTTAAAATTGCAATAGCTGGAATTTGAAACATCGAATACTTTAGCCTTTAATCTGGGAATTCGCTTGACTTGGCGAATTTCACAACAGATTCTAACAATAGTGACTATTAACGCTGATTGGTAATGATTAACAAACAAACGTGGTGGGAATTTCGATAATATATACAGATATCGATGTATCGATAAGCAGAGATGTCATTTCTGCAGTATTCCCGTCAGATTCGGTTTTTTTTTAATTGCAATAGCTGGAATTTGAAAACATCGGAAATTCTAGCCTTTAATCAGGGAATTCGCTTGGCGACTGAATTACTAAAAAAGTAGTACGCACATTTTTCAATCAAAACTCACTAGCATGACATGTATATATGTACGTCTTATATTATCCTATATAATCTTAAATTATTTTAAGCTACTGGACCTTTCACTTAGCCGTCCAAAACTTTGATTTATACGTACTCTTTAGCTACACTGGCTTTTCAGTTATTCAATATTTTCAGGCGACTCCGGAGTCGCGAAATAACTGAAAATGATGTCCGTCAAATTAGCGTCGGTGAGTTAGCGTCGAAATGGAGCGGTGGGAATTGGAACACGGAGGAGGTTTTTTATTTTTTAATTATTTCGTTATTAAGGCACCGATTCAAACAAAATAAAGTACCTACATGTTGAGAATTAAATTTTCTATTGATTTTCACTGGGTTTAAGCGGATTTGACCTTTGGGTCTATTATTAAAGCCCTTGAAAAATCGGGTTTGCGCAGTTTTCTTTATATCTCACAGAGGATGTGCAGCAATACCCGATATGCCGAGATAAAGGATATTTATTGTAGTTTTACTCTGCAAAGTTTTATTTTCTTTTGACCGTCAGTTTTTGAGAAAATCGCATAACAGTTAACTAACCTAGGGGTCGGCTCCATACAAAATATGGCAGAAAAATTTTAAAACTCTA
>JAEIIL010020040.1:0-11798 GCA_018905715.1 Drosophila lini
ATTTCACTTCAAACGCGACTACCAAGGGGGGCGCTAATCTGGTGACGCGCAGTGTATATCGTAGCATAAAACACACATTTGCTTGAAAAAAAAACTATTTATTCAAACTCCTCTAGGGTTATTCTCGATAAATAATTATAAAATTAATTTATTCATAAATTATAGCTAAAAGAAATACTTAAAAAATAGCTAATTCAGCAACTTCTCCCCTCTAGTGGTTTATTTTAAGCTGATGAAGTGCCCTTGGGATGCTTTGTACTTGGTGTGGGTGCTGGGTTGGGATGGCTGAAATTCTGAAATTCTAGTTGGTTCGTGTGGGCGTCCAAGGACACTGAATAGCTGTCCGTGGCGATGATGGACGCGCGGCCATGATTGACACATGCAAAGGCGCTTTTGCCAAAGGATGCACCAACTGCGGCTGACCCCATTGCGCTAATGAATTAGCGAGCGGAGCGGAAAGGAACCGAGTGCTGGATGCACACCATCGCCATTAAGCGCCCATCGTCATTATCATCATCATCATCATCGTCGCCAGGCGCTAAGCAGCTGGCCACACCCATTTCCGCCTTTGACTTGGACTCCAACGCCCATCTGATTTTCGCATTTATGAGAAGCCGAGAGCATCGACGGTCCTGGCTGGGCCCGGTGCATTCAATTAAATTCATGCGTTTATGGCTGGCTTACTTGGACAGTCGAGGTTGAGAATATAAATAGGGGAAAGAGGCCTTAATATATATTTAAAAAATATAATATATTTAAACATTTTGCAGAGGCAACAGAATTCTAGAAATTTTTTAGAAAAGTTATTTTAAATAATGCTAAGAACTAAAATTTTGTAAATATTTGTTTGTTATTTGTTTGTAACATGTTGACCTGTTTTTCAACTCTTGTAAATATATTCCTTAATACGTAAATTCCTACAAAATCACTAGAACTTTTTATACAGCGAAAAACCTTGCAGTTCACTAAGTAAACATTATTTTTAAGCTTACAACTTATTTAAAGGGTGTTCCCAATATAAAAGACACAATTTCTCACCTGCAAAAAAAATTACTACATTTCTGGCAACCACTGTAAATCTCAGATCCCCACACACAGGCTCCACCTCGGTGGTCCTTTAATTAATATGTAAAGGGATGACGACGATATGCATGACTACGGGGATACGCACTTCACTTGTGCTCCATTTAAATAGAAAAGAAAACATTGGCACGCACACACAGGAACCGCCATCTGTGGGCGTAAATGGGGTTCCCCGGGTTAAGTCGAGCATATATATACAGAGAGAGAGAGAGGGAGAGTACGTATACGCCACGGTGTATTGTGCGGCGCTGGCTATTTTCCGAATAACTTGAACTCAATGCGGGGCATGAAATAAAAAGCAAGCGAAAGCCGTCGCCGCCGCCAACGCAGCACAAAGGCCAAGCGAAAATGTTGGAAATACAACAAGAAAAACAACAACAAAAAAAAAAAAAAAAAAGCGAAACTTTTTCAATAAATTTCCATCAACTGCAGTAGCAGCAGCAGCAGCAGCAGCAGCAGGGTGACGGTCGGTGGGCGTTTCTTTTTTCGGGCAGCAGGGGGAAGGGGGCGTGTCCTCGACAAGACACTGGGGCTCCCCAGTACAATCGATGACAGCCAACTGGAAAGCAGAGCCTGCGGTGCATTTATGCAAAATAAGAAATAACTGCACCCATACACAAACACTGAAAACACTGAAGGAAATGTGAACACGCGCCGCCGCCTGCCAAGTGTACATACACGGGGAGAAAAGGTTCCATTACAAATTTTATAAAAATTTAAAATTAAATAAGTTCGAAAGAAAAACAACTAAGAGAGTGGAAATTCTTGTGAGTTCATAGCAGTTGGTCTTGAAACATATTCTATAATCTCCGCTAGCATTTTCTCTCAGTGCCTTTTACGCAGCATAGCATACTTTTTTGGGCAACTCGCATACACACAGAAAATGAAGCTGCCCCATCTCCAGCTCTGCATCTCCAGCAACGCGGGCCTGCAGACTGCATTTTATGTAAATTCCCATCGACATGGGAGTGAGTCGAGTTCTTGATGCCTCACCACTAGCCTTTGCCCCCACCCCCCCCTGTGGATCCCTTTGAGAAGCATCTGAACCCACCCAGGCCCACGCCTCTTATTTACATTTTCGCTTGATTCGGTTTATTTGCGCATATGGAAAGGGGGGGCCGGGGGATGGCAGAGGCGGTTCAATATGCACACGAACTGCCATCGAAATTGAAAGACGTCAACCCATGACGACGATGATGATGACGATGATGATGCTGATGGTGATGGGGACATGCTTACGCCGGATTTGCCGGCTGGCAATTGAAATGGAAAGGCTCTGCCCTGCCCTGGCCTGCCCTGCAAAGCGTTAAGTCTATCCATAAATTGCTGCCCCGTCAACTGTTGCATTGCCAGCGGGCTGGGCAGGATAATGTCATCGGTTGCGAGGATATGCTTGCATATATAGATACACCATATGAGCACACACATTTATGCATCGACGTTTTGTGTGTCGCATATTTCACTGGCATAACTTTCGGTCAACCGAAAACTGGGCCAAAACTTTGTGGCTTGCCACTCCACATTCCCTCTGACATGTTTATCAACTCTCTGCTCTGTTCGGGAAACTGTTTTCTCGATTTCATTCACCAGAAAGCCAAACAACAAAAAAAATTGTGCATAATATTATGGCTTGTCCGCTGATGAATCAGATATAGCCCAGCCCTTCTTCCCACTCGGCTGCACTTTTATTCACTGGATTTCCCAGTGTGTTTATTTAGTATATTTTTCTTTTTTTTTGTGAACTCGTAGCAAAGCAATTTAATTAATTCTCGCTTTTTATGAAAACATTTTCATTTGCCAGTAATTTTTGTTTGCTTTTGACATTATGTAAAGTGCGTTTGCAAAAGCATAATGAACTGGTTAAAGGTAATGAAATGCAAAAAAGGGAATATAAACTTGGCTTAAAATATTTAAGGAATTTTCTAGAAAGTGATAACTACTAGGAGGGTTTAGAACTGCTTGAAAAGAACAAGTTGTTTCATTAAAAAATTATTTAAATATTTTTTTTCTTAGATAAAAGTTTTCTTAAAATATTTTAAAAAGGTTTAAAAGCAATTACAACACAAAACCTTTTAAAACCCAAATTAAAGCACCTAAAAGAATGCAATAAAAACATTTAAGACAATAAACAGCATACCTCTAGGCATTTACCACAAAGAAACTTAATTTTAAGTTGTTATTTTGCCAATAAATTTCCTCTTTTTTTTCGTTGCTACCAAGTCCCTGACTTATCTGCACTATTTGTCCATTAACTTTAAGAACTCCGTGCTGGCAAGTAAAGTGTCCTGTTTCAACAACTCCTCTTCCTGTGTGTGTCCCTCGGCTATATATAGATACGATGATACCCCAGGCAAGGCAAACACACGCAGATGCATAAATAACTCATATTCATTTGTTTAATATGAAAAAAGTAAGTAAAGCAAACATTTTTAAAGCAGCTTACCAACCGACCAAGTAAAACAAGGACAACGACTTTACAACTACAACAAAAAAAGTAAAAAAAAAAAGGGTAACCAATACATGTCCATGAAAGGCCGCAAATTTATTTGCCATTGTGGTTACTTTGGGCCAAGAATCTCTTCCCTATACACACACACACACACACACACACACACACAGAGTGGTATTTTTTTACTCGAGGCTTACAGGACACCAGAGAGAGAGAGGTCCGGGGTGAAGTACATTTTTCATATGTTTTTCATGGGCCGGGGCATGCTTCATAAAGTCGCCAAACAAATTTTTTGTATCGAGTGCAACGTGTGTCCGGCTGCCTCCGATACAGGCATATATATACGATATATACGATATATATATTTTCACTAAATGCCCATTGCCAAACGCAAACAGATGGGGCACAGCACTCAGCACTCAGCGCGGAAGCTGCTCGCACGCATTTATTAATTTTAATCATTTTTTTGACACAATTTCCTTCCGGCTGGACATGCACACACACATTTTTTTTGTCGGAGGTTTATTGATTGTCACCCCATTCATGAAATGCTCAAACATTTTTCATCGGGCTCGTATTTAAACAATTTTTAATCGCAACCATGAAAGCCGGGGGCTTGGGCCGCGCCACTCAAATCGGTAAGCCCCCATTTAAAATCAAACGAAGGCCACCGCGAAATTTATGCCCAGCCAGAATGTGCCAAAAAATATGCTAAAATTATGTGAGTTTAAACCAAAATTTACTACACTTTGAAATGTGCCATGAAAAATGTTCATTGTGCGAGCGACGGCGGGACTGCGGGTAATTTATATGCGTTGGGGGGTGTGTATTCTTCTTTTTTTTTTTGTATTTTGGAAAGGTTCCATATAGGTGAGGGAGGGGGGTGTACAAAAGAGGAGCATAAATATTTTAGTGCCTATGTGCGGCACACATTTCGGATGGCATCCCAAAGGAGCCACCCGTCCCGCCCCGCCCACAAGTGTCATGCAAATCCGCATCCGTTTTATATAAATTTTCATAATGCATTTTATGCCCATGGTTTATGTATATTGGCAACCTCCCTTATGCATATAGATTTCTGATATATAGTATATATGGGATATGCTCGCCGTGTGCCCAGCAATTGAGCTGGTAATTGCAATATAAATGCACAATAATGAAATGATTCGTTCAAATAATTTTCGGTCGAATCAAAATGTTTTGTTTGGTCCGCGTTTTCGTTTACTCGATTAATTGCTCAATGAATTTTCCATCTGAATGATGATTCATTCAACGTACACTTTAAATTAATGAGGTCAAATTGGGTCTTTAAATTAGGAAATTCAATTGGATAGCCAATGTCCTGTTTATCCTGTTTATTGATCAATAAATACGAGCTGTTGGAAATGAGCACTGAAGGATGAACAAAGTAATGAGTAAGCTCTTTTGTTGGTTGTGTTTTGCAAAAACAATATAAACAATAATTATATTAATTAAAATGAAGTGATTTTCTAGGGAAATTGTTATTCAATGAGCTATTTTGTAAAGAAATTGCTTCTTTTTTTGAAGAATTTTAAGCACAAAGTGGTTTTTTAAACCCAAAAAAATTTTATTAAATATTTAAGATAAATTTAACATATTATTCTTAGTCTAGAAACCCTATTTTATACGAACTTTGAACACTTAGAAACATTTATTAAATATTTAAAAAATAAAACGAAGCCTTAAACTAAGAAGAACCTATAAATTTTCAAATAAAATTCTTTTTCTCATAAAATTTTCCCCTTAAACTTTAAATTTTCAGAGAGGGCGAGGATGGCATCTGGGAGCAGCTGGCCAGGATCTACACAAAGACGAATGCCACATCATATCAGGTGACGGGACTCACGCCCTTCACCGTCTACAGCTTTCGCCTGTTGGCAGTCAACAAGCTGGGCATCAGTCCGCCGTCCAAGGAGTCCTACTACATAGTCACGCTGCGCGAGGGTGAGTCTAGAGTCCTTTCCTTAACCTTCGTTACGCACTTTATTGGAGCCAAAAAACCATAAACTATTTCGCGTAGGCAATTCACATGTCATAACATATTTAGTATATAGTACCGGGGCCCGAGTTGACATAACAATTTTTACAATCGCATTAATTTTTCATTTGAATTCCGAACGACTTGGCCTGACTTTTAAGTGCCCCCCGTCAATGAAAAGTTGTCACAGGCTCAGCCCGGCTTTTGGCTCTTCACTCCGGCGGCAACTGCCAGCAATTACGGCCTCATAAAGCCCGGCGGAGTCTCCTCACGTTGTATACGTTTAATTATTTTTCCGCTGACGGTAGGCCATCCGCCTAGGCCCGGCCAGGTGTGTCGTCATTTTATGGCAAGGCTCGAGCTTGGGCTGGGGCCTCGTCCTTTCACGGATGCACGGCAGCCTCGCAGCAACATTAACTGCGTTCGCCTTCGCTAAAGGAAATTACAGCTGCGGCCGCAATAATAGTTATCACGCAAGTTGTATTTTATTTTGGTTTTACAATACTTATATTTGTTGGGTTTTGTACTCATAAAAACAGATAGTGGGGAAATGCAAGAAAATACAAGGTTTTAAAGTGAAAGTGGGGGTAGAAGAGGTAAAATTTCAACTAATAACTTAAGGATATCCTTAAATATTATACGCATATAAATAATTAAATAATTAATAAAATAATTTAAATATATATAAAGAAGCAATTATTTCTTTACCCCCTGTAGTACCTTCCAAAGTGACTTTTCGCCACACTTAAATTTTAGAGGCAGCTTTCATTTCATTAGCATGCGATGACAAAGCCCACGGAACTTCATTGCCAAAAAGTTTTAAGGGAACAACTACTATTACCCAGTGACATTCTGTTGTTTCCTGCGTTCGATGCACTAATTTCGGTGGCGAATGTCTTAGGATTCGTGTCACTTGGCTGACATTTCACCTGCTGCTGCTGTTACTGTTGCCTTGACTGCCCCAGACAATGATTAATCGTGGGCGAGTGCGTGTCCCACATATAGTATAGCCCCCAAATATGGCAATACATATACACAAATGGACTCCGAAAAGTCACAAAACTTTCCGTAGGCTTTAAGAGCGCGAGACACATTAATCAAAGGCAAAGTAGCAGCAACAGCAGCAGCGGCAGGAACAGCGACAAGCTATTAGCAACACATTTGTCTTACGGACATTGGAAATGACTTTGCCAGGACACTGTCAGAAAATCTTGAGCGTTAATTAGTAATTTAATTAAAATGGGAAGAAGTTAGGAACATTTTTAAGATATAAAGAGACCCTCAGAGAATTCTGTGACTCTTTCGAAAAGGTTTCCTAAACCAAAGACCACCCCACCTTAAGCACTTTCTTCCCATCTTAGCCCCTCAATGGACTGGCTAATTAAATAGCACATACGATTTATTTCTCCCAGTGCAAGGCATTTTAGGTTTCGGTGTGAAATTCCATTTATGCCGCCCTGCCACGCACAATGGAATGCGACCCAAGCTGCCGATGCTGCAACACATGCGGTTACAAATTAGTCAATAGTGTGTTGGCGCGCTTCCTTAGCTCCTGAGAGCTCATTAAGGTCCTTCTCAGGCCGGGTCCCGGGTCCCTGGTCCTTGGAGCTATGAATGTGTGTATGCTGCGGTCGCCGGCCGAGTTGCCAATTTGTATAAATTAAGCCTGCGGCATGCATAAATTAACCAAATGACACACACCGAGCAGCAGCAGAAGCTGAGCGGATATCTTGAATCTAAGCGGCGGAAAAGCGAAAACTTTTCAATTTGCCAAAAGCAAACTTTCTCTCGGCATCAATGTCAAGCCGAAAGACACAAAATATCTTTTAATTTATTTATAAATTCATTGAGCTATGCCAAGTATTTCGGCCTCCTTTCCTCGTGGAGAGAGAGAGCTGAGCCTGGCAAACTGCCAGATCATCCCCAAACCTGGTACACAACGAAAAACAGGGACTTAATTTGGAAAATTTAAAAAATATAAATAAGAGATAAAAGGAAAGGATTTTGAGTTTACAAAGGCTTTAAAAATATAGAAAACTCTTAAAGAAATTTTCTATAAATATAAAAATATATTTCAAGATAATTTCTGGTCAAACTGAACCAAGTTTAAGCTTTTTTTAAGCTGAAACTTTTAACAATTTTGTTTAGTGTACCTTCTGAGACACACGCATCATTTAACCTGCGAGTAATGCTCGCAGACAGGGCCAACAAAAGGGAAACGGATGCGCGAATAGGCAAGAAGTCCGCAACCTAAAGGACCTCAAACCACTCCTCATCCTAGGATATACAAAAAAAAAAAAAAAAAACAGGCCCTGGCACTTGCAACTTATGTTGCGTGACAGTGACAACTTGACAATGCCACAGACAACGTTCCGCTTTACATGACAGGTCAGGGGTTCCAGCAGCTTGGTTGCAGAAAACTTTTACGCGGCGTTTTTAATTTCGAATTTTTGAGTTAGAGAACTTTTTGGCAGCCCCTCCCTCCCCGAGCCGGAGAAAGTTTTCCGGCCTAACCCAATCTAGCACTCACTCACTCATGGTTCTCTCTTGACTTAATCTCTTGCAGCTCCCACGGGCAAGCCCATACCCACGACGGCCCACAACACGTCCTCGACGTCGGTGTACATCTCGTGGAAGCCACCGCCGCCGGATACCATACTGGGCGAGTTCCTGGGCTACCGCATCACATATCGGCCTCGCGATCGGGACCCCAATGATACCAAGGAGATCTACATAAGGGACAATACCGTGGAGGTGAGTTTCAGGAGTTTCCTGGATGTCCTGAGTCGCCTGCTGACTTTTCTATTTAGTTGTACGCGGCAACAATAATTGAATTTCATGATTTCTGACACTTTTGCCATATGGCAAATGCAGTTTAGGGCTACAAAAGCAGTGAGAGAAATTTGTGTTGAGAGGGAAAATATTAAAAAAAACAAAAACTGAAAGTATTAGCTGAAGAAAAAATAATATGCAACATTTTTAAGAACCTTTACTTTGCTTTTAAATATAATAATAGAGGTTTTTTGTAATTTTCTTTGAAGATCTTTCCCTTTCCTACACCTTTGTCTTTATCTCTTATTTAATTCTTATAATTTTCTTAATTTTAAATACAATTATTATTAAATTAAAACAAAACCCAAACTTTTTCCCCAGTGCCTGCCCGCCTGCAGCGTCATTCAATTTCGCTTTGGTTTTCAGAGTTTGGTTTTCGGTTCGTGTCTGTCTGACTTGCCACGTGCATATCATTTTCTTAGCTCGAGGATTTCCCATTTTCCCCGGCTTAAAGTTTTGTGTCTAAAAATGTTTAGCGAATGTGTGTGTGTGGGGGGGGGGGTGTTTTTTGTGCCCTGTCATTTGCTGGCTTAAAGTCACATCAGCGGCGGTATTAAAAAGTAATTTACACCTGGCCAAAAGGAAAACATTTCCCAGACACCTACACAATGAAATGCCAGCAGGGTTACAAGTGTTTTTCGGTGGCCACCTGTCAAGGTGTTGCCATATCTCGTTGGGGACCCAGACCCCCGCCGATATCACTGGCAATTTGTTAACGATTAGTTGTTCTCAGCTGGGGCCAGTTCGTTCTAGTTGTGGGTTCTAGGCCAAAACAGTGGGTGTGTGCCTCGGCACGCAACTTGGCTAATGAAGAAAGTGGCAGGAAAATGGGGGGCGGGAAATGTAGAGAAAATGGGGAGAGAAAAAATGTGGGGGCGAAGCCCGGGACAAATAGCTTGGGAATACCTTTCAATAAAAGATAAGTTTAGCTGAAAGGAAACACCAAACACTTAATCTTGTTTTGTTAAATTGTTTAGTTAGTTCCGTGATGAGTTTTGGTTTTTAGAGGTGAAAATATAAGCAACAGAAATATATGAAAAATATTAGAAATAATTAGGAAACACGTACAAATAAATTTAAAATTTTTATGAAATTTTAAGGCATTTTCTCTCAAAACTACTTCTATTTTCCTTTGCCCAAATTCCCCAAATATTGCCAATAGATTCCTGGCTTAAACTCCTTAAAAAGCTGAAAGCCAAACCCCTGCCGGCCATCTTCTTATAACCATTCAAGCCAAATATAGAATCCAAAGCAGAGGGAATGCATTTCTGCAGCAGCATGCCGGATGCATTTGCTGTCTTAAAAATATGCAAAAATTATTAGCGATAATGCTCACGTACGACACTCGAAAAAAAAGAAACCCAAGCACACACCCACTCTGCCCGGAAAAATAGAAAAATTTTTTGGGAGGCGAGGAAAAATTGAGGGAAATGGGAAACGTAACGGGAGAATACAACGGCTGATTGCCTCAAGCGCGGCACGCTTTTGTGCTCGAGTGCATATTTTGTCCTTATCTAGACGCAGCTAGCCGTCTCTGTCTCTATCGCAGGACCTGCTCTATCTGGCTGCTCCTTTGCATGTCGCTGGCATGCTGAAATATTATCCTTGCAGGCAGAAACGTGCGACTTTAGTTATGCTTATTTTTTTGTACGTAAAAGTAAAGTGCACAAGGAGAAATATTATTTATTTTGTCTATTTAATAAAGTTAAAATAAAACTAAAAATGAAAAGTTAGCTAAATAAATATAATAATTTAATTTCTATAAATATAAAAAAATAAAATTTAATTTACTTTTTTATTTATAATCAAAAAACACTTTTTTCCCAATGCACAAGTTATTTTTTTCCCCCTGCTCAAGTCATTTTGGTGGACTCCAGGACATGGCTTTCTGTTATTCCCATATCGCAGCATCAGCATTCAGGAGCCTGCGGCTTCTGTCGACCTGCCACGCCCCGTTTTAGCGCCGTCCCTAGCGCCTCTCCCTTTTGGCCAGGGGCAGCTCGCATTGAGCTGTCACGTGTGAGGTGGAAAATTTCAGTTTTTCACCAGCTTCGCCCTGCAGGGCTAAATTTGCCAATTTTCTAATTAAAATTTCTGCGCCGTAAAGCATAAATTTCGCAACTTTTACGCAGATAAAAGCCGGAAAGTCGAGTCACACGATACCTCAAAGGAAGTTGCTCCGCACCAAAAAACTGTGCAAAAAAACGAAAACACTGATATTGTTGATGAACAAGACGACCAGCAGAAAAAAGAAAAGCAAATAAAATAGATGTTTCAGCGGGGAAAAATGTTGTAGAAAAGCGTGGAGTTTTTCCAGGAGCCTTTCGGGATTTGTTTGACAGATGAAATTTGCATCTGTCTGTCCAACCAAAAGCTTCCTTTTTTCGTGTTTTCCAGGACCCCTGGCTGGGCAGTAATTAACGCAGGAACGAAAGGGAATATTTAGATTCTTATCTCACTGCTTCACACTTTCAAAAGTTATGCAATATGGCGGCAAGTTGTGGCAACTTTATCAATTACATTATATCAATTACGAGGGGCATGAGGCACGCGGAGCACTGCCCTTGGGCAGTTCCAACTTTCTGCTGACCATAAAAATAAAAGCAGTTGTAAATTTTCGGCCTCATTTACTGGCGACTAAATAAAATGGAATTATATGACCGAAGCACTAAATCCCAGCGACCAGTTATGAAGACAGTTGGGGTTAGGAAAATAAGTCATTTAATTTCTAAATAATAATTGCCTGACTTTATGTTTCCTTATTAGTTTCTTCTCAAGGAAGTTCCAAAAAAACACACATGTAAACCTGACTTATGAGTCTGCAAGGGGGCTTAAAAGATTTTCCAAGAATGTATAGAGCTATTTTCTCAACCGCAGCTGTTAAAGGCCTAGAAAGATATCACGCTCTGCCGACGGGGGCATAACTGCTGCGATAGTGGCTGGCGCCGTCTGAAAAGCCCAGAAAGTAGCCACTTAAGCTGTTGGCATGGCAGTCAATCCGCTGCTAAGCACAAGCCTAGAATTCGCACAGTCGAAAACCCGTTGGTTTTGCGGTTTAACCGCAGACGAACTCACACATACAGAGAGATACACAGGATGCTCGTACACAAATTCAGCTGGAGAAGCCGGGCGCTCTAATGTATGCTACATAATTTGCGCTCGCCTCAGGCAGCTGACCATTTGCGGAGACGGGGAAGGGGGGCGAGTGTGTGTGTGTAAGCGGTGTGTTAGTTAGCGTAGCACTCTAAGTCTGCGGCTTGTTTTATGGCTTCGCACTGCTTTTGACCTTTGGTTAAACTTTAATCAGCCGGCACTCTGCTCGCGGAAATTCACGGACAAAGCCACCGAAACGGACTCACTTATGGCAAGTCCAATGGGTGCACAGAGGGGAAAACTGTAGTTGAAATGTATTCGTCATGCATTTTTTTAGTTAAG
>JAEIIL010020062.1:0-15814 GCA_018905715.1 Drosophila lini
AATACTTGATGTAGGATGCCGCTAGATAACTATGGTATTCTGCCCCAAAGTGTTTCTGCAACATCGTGGCAATATCAATGCACATGACGCCAATGGTTGGGGTGTGCCCGAGAGGGGGTGGCGGCCCCCTGGCACATGCGCCCTCCGACATCGTTGTCTTCCGTTTTTTGTATTTCCGACTTCGGCTAGTGCCGTACAAAAGCAAACTAAACCTAAAGAAACGGAGACTGCACTTGCTGCAAGCTTTGCATAAGAGGAGCAGTGAAAGGGCGCTGTAAAACCAAGTATTACCTACTTTCGGGGATACTGGGTAAATTTGGACTCTATAAAAAATAATGTAAACTAAGAACACTATAGTAGCTCGTCAGAGAAATACTCGGCACTGAAATTAAAAGACAGAGAATGCGCAGTATACATGTACATACACATTTCTTATTTGTTGTATAACAAGGCGCATAGACACGCTATATTTGGACGAGTTGAAGAGAGCGGCATCAGTTAATATAAGACTCAGAGGCTTTTGCGAGTACCAAAAATGATCGCGAGTATAGGAAGGACGAGAGGTGACTACTAAAGAGATAATTAGAAAAGGTTACTAAGGATCCAAGCACCAGGTAACGACAAGAGAGGTCAAGACGACAATAACGACGAAATGTCTTCCTAAAAAAAGTATTTATTTACTTAGTAATTTTTAATTGGCATATATATTTTCTTAAGCTATACAAAATCTTTTAAGATGTTGATGACAAAGCTGATAAAGCCAAATTCAAATAAAGATAGCTACCGATTATAGATAAAGGCTTATCAAATAAGCTACTGTTATCACCAATATATGAATGCCAATTCTGAATCATAATTATTTTAATTGAATCACCCGTGGCAACAAAGACAATACATTTTAATATTTATCTGTGACGTAGAGAATTTAAAGTGTATACCGTAACAATAAATAAAATAAAGATAGCTATATAAAATCAATCAAAAAAAGCTTAATTCAATAAACAATAAAATGAACACAGTATTTCTAGATAAATTTTTCTACATATGTATATGTATATTGATTAAGTCTTGTTTCTTACGTAAAAAAAAAAAAAAAATGTAATTCCGAGATATGAAAATCCCTGACCAAGGTTCATTCCCGAAATAAACATGGCCTGTAATCAGTTAATTGATATGATCACCATGGTAAGGAGGAGCCCACTGAAAAGGGGTAGAATTGTGGAGCTTCCACCGCCGCCTCCGCCATCGACGATAATGGGATACGGGGGATATAATCCACCGTTGCCATCTCCGTCACCATCGCCGCCTTCGTCAGGAATATCAGGAATCTCCTCCAAGCCCATTTCCTTATTGGTAAACAAATATTGCTGGGTGTAAGTGGATCCCAAGATCGAGGTGTACTCCGGTTGGTAGTTGTAGATCAACCTCAACGCCTGCTCGGTGGCATTGGCGAAGCTCTGGTTACTTTTCCTCGCCTCACTCACAAGAAAATCCGAAAAGTATTGGCCAGCTACGATAGAAGCAGCGGTGTGAGGAATACTCGTCTTGGTGAATTCGTAGAGCGGCTTTTCCGGATGGAATTGAACTCCATAAAAGGGATACTTGACGTGCTCAATGGTAGAAATAAACTCGATGCCATTCCAATCATGATTCAGGGATATAACTCGCCATGTCTCATTCAGAAGATCCTCTTCAAAGTCCTTCTCCGTATAGCAAAACTGATGCCAGTGATAGGTGACATTCTCCTTGACCATAGCAGCCACTACATCGTCACTGATGGAGGTGAAGAGACGACTCGTGTTGTAATCTGTAACAGAGAAGTTTATGAATAATCATTTAGGTAATTGACGTTGAATCATACCTTCTTTGAACTCCACTGGCAGGGCAATGCCCTTTCCAGCGCAATCGATTCGATGTTCCTTGCCCTTGGCCAACTTGAAAACCAATAATTCCATTCCCAGACAAGTGCCCCAAACCGGCATGTAGGTACCCTGATCGTTTAGTTCCACCGCCAACTGGATGAGATGTTCACCTGCGTCGCCATAACCATTGGTCTCATTGAACCAAGTGGCACCACCGGGCAGTAAAACACTATCGAAACATCCATAAATTAAAATTTAAATTTAAAATCTGGGAAATTCCTAGATGCCCTTACTCACCCATTTATCTTGTGCATGACATCTTCATAGTAGCTGCGATTGCGCCCGATCCTGTCGAGGGGTATTTAAGATGGTTTATTAATTGCTTTCGAGCAATCTTATCGAGAGTTCGTAATATTATTGGGCCACTAAATCAAGTTACCTGCTTGTTTGAATTCTTAATGGCCGTCAATCTTATCTAGTCTTCATGAAATGATGCCTGCCGTAGTAGCGATAACATCTTTTAATCTCTAGCTGGTCAGATATCTTTATCTGTCTGCGTACTCACCAAATTGGCAACACCCGGGCTCCAGCTCCTTCCAGATACTTCACGTAAGAGGCGGCTATGTAGCTGGTCTTGTTCTCGAAGTGTCGGGAGATCAAGCCATCCGAGTAGACTTCCTGAGAGAGAACTCCTATGATGGGCGATGAGATGTCCGCCGAGGCACTCAGCAGAGATCCGATGAGGATCAGCAGGCTGATCGAGATCTTCTGCATTCTTGTGGGAGTTTGTATTTATCTGGAAAGTTCATTATAACAGCGATTAGCAGACGCCTATTATCTCTTATTTTATTCCATGGTTATTTTTATGAACTTTATCTTGAAACATTTTTTGATTTTTGTATTCTAAAAATATCTTTAAAGTGGCTATTCAGAGGTTGTTTGTTGCAAATATAATACGTGGATTTTAAGTACTTTTAGGTAATAAAAACTTCAGTACGTCGCCTGTAATATTTACGTTTTAACTTTCTGATTAGTAAAATATATATATTTCTTACTAAAATATATGTTTAGGTATAGGTTTCTCTATTTTTAGAATTTTTCAAATTCCTACAAAAATTATAATAAATTTAGTGAGTTGCAGCTGTTAAATTCCTAAAGGTATTTCTTAGGGGTTTGCCTTATTTAAATTATTTCCTCTTTATTTGCTTTCTCTGAAATTCTTACTATTAATGCACATACCCCGGTGTATTCCCTTCTCCAGAAGTGCTCCTCAGCCAGAAGTCGCGGCTATTCCACAGTTGAATCCAAGTAGTGTCAGCTGCTAACCGAAACTGCCCGCTGGAGCGTCGAGCAGTTTCCATTTATACGAAATGGAATATAGAATGCGAATGCCTCGGTATTCGTGGGCATGAGTTAGCGGTATGACGATGTATGGGTTATGGGTTCTTCAATGGGTCTCCCCCCGGCAACTTGAGTCCACTAGATAGTACCGCGATTAATTGATTATATTAAGTTCCAAGTGTTGACCGTGGCAGGGGAATAACTATCTTTACATTCATTTAAGTCTGGTTAAAGTTCAGTTATGGATATTTCACTAATTGATCTGTGACTAATTGCACCAAATATTGTTGTTTTTAATGCATATTAATAGACAAACTGTTTTGTTTTTATTGACCTAACACAGCTGATAAGTAGGAACGGCTTAACTTGTGTGAGTGATTGGAACCGATTGGCGTATCGATTATTCAACATTATCAGCTGCCCAGCAAACTTAGCTTTTTGCTGCTCAGAAGCTTAAGAGATACTTTATCTCCACTGGAGTTCGCGCCAGTTTTATGTTGCAATATCCAAGCTTTGACTTTAGTTTATTAGTTTGGAATTTAGCAAGAATTTTAATCACAAAGGATTCCCGATTTCATGTCCCATTTCCTCATTGCTGAACAGATATTGCTGAGTGTAAATGGACCTCAGAATCGAAGTGTACTCCGGCTTATAGTTAAAGATCAACCTTGTGGCCTGCTCCGTGGCATTGGCAAAGCTCTGATTACTTTTCCTGGCCTCACTCACAAAGAAATCGGCAAAGAATTGGCTAGTTATAATTGCAGCTGCGGTGTGGGGAATACTTGGCTTGGTGAACTCGTATTGTGGCTTCTCAGGATGAAATTGTACCCCATAGAAGGGGTACTTAATGTGTTCGATGGTAGAAATAAACTCGGTGCCATGCACGTCATGATTTAAGGATAAAACACGCCAAATTCGAGTTAAGGGATCCTCCGCAAAGTCCTGCTCTGTGTAGCAAAAGCGATGCCAATGCGAGGTCACGTTTTCTGTGGTCATAGCAACAACTACATCTTCACTGATGGTGGCAAAGAGGCGGCTCTTTCTGTAACCTGCATGGAAAAAATATATAAATATATATCTGGTGGCGCAAGTATACTTTATACATACCTTCTTTAAACTCCACTGGCAGTGCGATGTTCTTTCCATTACAATCTATCCTATGATCTTTGTTGTTGGCCAACTTGAAAACCAATAGCTCCATTCCCAGACAAGTGCCCCAAACCGGCATAAAGGTGCCCTTATCGTTTAGTTCCACCGCCAGTTGGATGAGATGTTCGCCTGCCTCTGCGTACCCGTGGCTCTGATTGAACCAATTGGAACCACCAGGCAGCAAAACACTGTAAAAATATTAATAAATCTAAAATCTAAAAGCTACTTGAACTTTATTATGCACTCACCCATTTATCTTGTGCATGAGATCTTCATAGTAGCTGCGATTGCGCCCGATCCTATTGAGGGTTAATGATGATTAATTAATATAAAGACCAGATATATCTGTCTGCTCACCAAATGGGCACAACTCGGGCTCCACCTCCTTCCAGATACTTCACGTAGGAGGCGGCTATGAAGCTGGTCTTATTGGGGAAGTGCCGCATGATTAATCCATTGGGGCGGAGTTCCTGGGTGAGAACTCCAATGATGGGTGATGATGTGTCCGCCGAGGCACTCACCACCGAACCGATGAATATCAGCAGGCTGATAGAGATCTTCTGCATTTTGCTGGCACTTAAACTTGTACAGAGATTTACCTACACCTAAATTTTTTATTTTTAATTTATATTTAAGGTTTTATGTGCTTTTTTTAACTGTTTTTCGTAGCTCAGAGGTGATAGTTAGTATAAATAGCACAGTAAGTGACTCATTTTCCGTAATCACAGGCAATAAATTGTCAAAACATAATATATATTCTCAGACAAAAAGATTTCCTCTTTATGATTTAAAAAAAAATTACTTCATTCTTACATAAATGGCCTTTCCTTGTCACCAGTTATGTTCTTATCGAGATTGAATTCCTAAGTTAATTATTTAGGGCTTTGCTTAACTGTTTTGGAATATTTACCTTGGCAGGGTATTATAATTTTGGCAACAGGTTTGTAACGTGTTGAAGGAAATACTTCTTTTTAAACAATAATTTATCTTTAATTATTTGCAAAGTGTACTAGAGGTTTTCTCAGCGTTTTAGGAATTTTAATTGCTCGGGAATAATTTTATTATTATTTGTGCAATTTGTGCAACAGTATTCCCGCCTCTAGAGATTTCCTTTAGCCACAGGTCGGGGCTTGTGCACACTTGAATCCAATCTGAGCCAGCTGTGAGCAGAAACTGTTCGGTCAGGCGCCGAGCACTTCAGCTTTATACGAACAGGTTGGCAATGTAGTGGTTATAGGTTATTCAATGGGTTCCCCACCTTGACGCTTGAAGTCCAATTTAATTTTTGTTTTATTACTTTTCCCACTCGAAGCAAAGGGGAAGAACTCTGCTTTCTTTGAAGCCTAGATTAAAAAAGGGTTTGTTAATTTCACAAACTGATTATTTATCATATGCACAGACTTTTTTGTTTAATCACATTATACAACAAACGATGTCTTGACTCAACAGCTGATAGGAACAAGTTAACTTGTGTGAGTGTTTAAGCCAAATCGATTACTAACAACGATCAGCTGCCCAGCAAGCGTTGCTGCTTCTGCTTGATGCTGCTCTGAATGCTCAGCAGGTACTTCATCTCCACCAGAGTCCCTTTGACTCCCTGAAGATCTTTCGCTTCGAACAGTGTGCTCAATCTTTGGGCCATTTCTTCCAGTTCCTTGACAAGCTGGGCATTAAGATCCTCCAGAGACTTGGCGTCTTCTGCCTCCTCTACTTCCTCATTGCGCTCCATCATGGCCATGAGGAATTCCTTATTCAAGGCACTATTATCCTGTGGCATCGTTTCGCCCTCCAATTGCAGCAGGTATTGGCCACGTTCGATTGGGGTGGCCAGGGTATTGTAGGCCTTGTTTATCAGGGAACTCCAGTCAGCGGAGTTGGTTTGCTCTCGGGAAGTTCTGCAAATTAAACGATATTACTAAATACCTTTTAAGTAATTTGTTTTTTATGAGTTAACTTACTTATTGCTATATTTATCCGGATGCACAATGGTCTGCAGTTGCCGGAAACTTTGGGTCAACTTCTGGGGCTCCAACGAAAACTTGGTGGGAAAGCTCAGCAGCTCAAAGTAATTCTATAGAAATTAATGGTTAAATTTAAACAATGGATTTGGGATAGCTACTTACTATTTTCCCATCTACATCTTGCAGGTGTCCACAATCCGAACAGATCATATTCTGCCTCAGTTCAGACTTATTTTGGCAATTCCAACAAGCCGGCGAGGACTTGGCCGCAAATAGTCGAAGTTGCGGTCGCGGAGTGCATTCATTCTGCCTGAGAATATTTCTTGCAATTGGTGCATAATTTGTTGTCCTCACAGCACTTCTTAAACCATTAATTACAGCCCGCATATCCGACACTTAAATAAATAAAATTTTGCATCCACAACTCGAAGATTTCAAAAATTACACAATAACAAAAAACAGCTGATTGCTAGTTGAAATGGCAGCGCTCTTCTGTAGTGTTGGGAAGTTCTAAAATACGGCCATTAATAAGAATAATAAATAAAATCATTTTTATATTAAATGTAAGAACATTTATAAAGTTTCATAAGTAATTTTAAGCCAAATTTTGATTTCTAATAAACAAGAAAAAATAACTTTGTTTTAAATCAGAATTTGACAAAAATTATTAGCCGACTTTACCAGTCATCGGTCGTTTGTCAACACTACTGCTTGCACGTTGCGAGTACTTAACATATTTTATTTTATTTTATCTGGGAGTGTAACTACCAAGCCATGTCCAGCACGGCCACCAGCATACCAGAGGGGGGCGAGACGGCGCGCCCGGAGCCCATCTTCCGGGAAATCAACGCCCAACAGACCGACGAGGTGGTGGAGATTGAGTCCGCCTGCATGGCCTGCTTCCAGACGGGCATCACCCGGCTGCTGCCGACGAAGATACCCTTTTTCCGGGAGGTGGTGCTGATGTCGTTCCGATGCGAGCACTGTGGCCACACCAACAACGAGATGCAGTCCGCCTCCGAGATACAGAAGTCCGGCATCAACATAGAGCTGCAGGTGAAGTCCGTGGCGGACCTCAACCGGCGGGTGGTGCGGTCAGACAACTCGTGCGTTAGCATACCGGAGGTGGAGCTGGAGATCCCGGTGCAGTCACAGAAGGGCGAGGTGACCACCGTGGAGGGTATTATCGAGCGGACTATAGCCGGACTGTCGCAGGATCAGGAGAAGAGGCGCATTGATCACCCGGAGGCGGCTGCCTCCATAGACGCATACGTCGAGCGGCTGCAAAAACTGAAGGAGGTGACCACACCCTTCCGGCTGCTACTTGAGGACATCTCGGGCAACAGCTTCATCGAGAATCCTTTGGCGCCCGCCACCGATCCCCAACTGAAAACCACATACTTTACACGCTCCCAGCAGCAAAATGAACAACTGGGGCTGTACGAACAGAATCACGAGGAGCAGCACTTGCTGAAACCGATTGCCGAGGACGAGTGGCCCATCGAGAACCTGCACGGCGAGGTTCTGCAGTTCCCCACCAATTGCCCCAACTGCCAGGCGCCCTGCGAGACGAACATGAAGTTAACGAACATCCCGCACTTCAAGGAGGTGGTGATCATGGCCACCGTGTGCGGCATTTGCGGCCACAAGACCAACGAAGTGAAGTCTGGCGGCGGCGTCGAGCCGCAGGGAGTGCGCTTCAAGGTGCAGATTACCAGCAAGGAGGACCTGACCAGAGATGTGCTCAAGTCAGAGACGTGCAGCTTATCCATTCCGGAACTAGACTTGGAAGTGGGTCCGCATGCGTTGTGCGGACGCTTCACCACCGTGGAGGGCCTTCTGGTGGCCATGAGGGATCAGTTGGACGGGACCTTCTTTCACGACTCGGCGGATGACACGACCAAGCAGCAGATGGAGCGATTCCTCAACACTTTCGATGACATCATGAAGCTGGAGCGGGTCATAACGCTGGTCCTGGAGGATCCGGCCGGCAACACCTATGTGCAGTCACTCAGCGACGACGACTCCGAGCCGGATGACAAGCTCACCGTGGAGCGTTATGATCGCACCTTCGAGGACAACGAGGAACTTGGACTCAACGATATGAAGACGGAGGGCTACGAGCAGAAGGAGGCGTGATGATCGAATCGTCCTGCCGGCTGGACTCTGCATTTATCAATAAATTGTAGACTTCATTTCTTAAATGTGAATAAATTAAATGGATTTTATAGAAACACCCGCTCCTATGTACATAAGTATAAAGTTTATTCCAACGTGCGACTTAAAAACTAGTTCTGGGTGGGCTGTCACCGCCTCACATCGAGTCCTTCCTGTAGGCGCGGTAGCTGTTCATCTCGTTGGGAAAGGTCTTGTACAGTTCGATGAGCAGATTGGACTTGAACTTCTTGAGGCTCTCGATCTTGCCCTTGACCTCTTCGTTCTTGGCCAGGGCCTTCTCCACGCAGTCCTTGGTGTACAGCTGGGGATTCTTGTCCTGGAAAACGCACATGAACAACATAAACATATAATATATATTTATTATAAGGCCCCAGTTTTATTTACCTGGTCGATGTAGTCGAAGAATACCTCAAAGGGCACATAAACGTCCTGCACCTGGGAACGGAGCTTGTCAATCTCCTGGAGGCCGGTTACCAAGCTGTTACTGCAATGTACAAACGTTGTATATTAATAGGAATTAAATAAATCTATTATTTATCCAGTTTTTTACATTTTTTGGTTGAGAACGTTCTGTCCCTGGGGCTGAAAGTCGCTGACTATGATGCGAATTTGACGCACATTCTCGATGAACATCTCGAGCTGCGTCTCCAGGTTTTCCAATGGAGCAGACATTTTAAGTTGCTGTTTGACGGTCCTTTTAACTATTAATTCTTTTATTTGTTTACTTCGCCTGCGGTGATATTTTCTTTTCTCAACGTTCTTCTTCTTCTTCCAAGAAAATTGAGTGACCAGGGCTCCTTGAACGCATTTGTGAGTTTTGGTATTTAGCTCTACGCAAGCAGGGTCACACTGTGTCAAACAGCACACTTTTTGCGTGATTTTATTTTTGTAATCACATAAAAGTCAACAATTGCTTAATTAACTGCCATATAACTGTTTAAATTAAAAGTTCAGAATGTCGGATGGTGATTTGGATGCCTTACGCGCCCAGCGCATGTCCCAAATGCAGTCGCAATTCGTAAGTAAAGCCAACCGGAGGACTCCAAACCGGCTAAGATTTCTCTAGAGTATTCCAAAAATAACCCCAACCTGGACAATAAGGCGTGGAAAATAGCTTTGTACAAAAAGAAAAGTAAGAAACAAACCAGAAATATATACTGGAAGGTATATTTTATGTTAAATCCATTCCTGGTCTCATCTCAGAAGCCTTATGAGTCATCATTGTCTGAGACACCTGTTCCTTTAAGTCCGTATCCTTCACTGACCTTTAATCCTTCTGTGTTTATTTTAGGGCGGTGGCGGAAATGATGCGGAAAAGCAACAGGCACAGCAGGAACAGATGCGCGCCCAGGAGGAGATGAAGCATTCGATACTGTCGCAAGTTCTGGATCAGCAGGCCAGGGCGCGTCGTAAGTGCCTTAAGAGATTGGCAAACATTTAAAAGATCTCTAAATACTTATTCCGTCCTTTCCAGTGAACACCCTCAAAGTGAGCAAGCCGGAGAAGGCGCAAATGTTCGAGAACATGGTCATCCGCATGGCTCAGATGGGTCAGGTGCGTGGAAAACTCGACGACGCCCAGTTCGTGAGCATCCTCGAGAGCGTCAATGCCCAAATGCCGCAGAGCAAGTCCACCGTGAAATATGATCGCCGCAGGGCTGCCATCGATAGCGACGACGACGACGACTACGGCTGCTGATCTCGGATCCCGATGATGCGGCTCCTAATTTAAGTTCCCTCTGTTCTACGCATCCGCTAAATCATTTTTATTAATTTTACTAACTTAAAAACGAGAAAAAAGAACATGCAATTCGATTTCTTTGTGTCAAATGCCGGGATATTAAAGCGGATGTGGAAGTTCTCGCCCAGCGTAGATGAGATGAGTTTACATAGGACTAGATTTGGCTTACAATCACTATATATGCGGTAGAAAAGTTGCTCTAGGGGATCAAAATGGGGTCTGCTAATGCTCCTTCGTTTTTCTACTTCCCTTGGTTTTAATCCTTGTTCGTAAAAATCTGGAGATCTCCAAAAATGCATTTTAGGTCGCTTTTCCATTACTCATTTGGAAATCTTCGCCTAATCTTTGAACTGCACTTACTCCTTCTTCTCGTGGTCCTCGTCTTGATCTTCCTCCGTGACCAGACAATCGCCACAGAATATCGAGTACATAATCAGCGAAAGGAAGCCCAGCGGCAGGCCGAAGATTACAGTGGTCAGCACTGGATTGCCCTGCCACATGTCCTTCAGAGATCTTCGCACCTCAAATAGCGCCCGATTCAGGCGTACAAAGTAGGTGTCTCCGCCGTAGGCAACCGCACTCTCGTTGCTTATGGACTCCAGGAACAGATGCAGTGCCTGCGGGGTCATCTGCATGGGGTCATCGTCCGGTATAAAGTGATGCTGGGTGCTCGAGTTAATTGCTATCAGATGCGGCGTGGGCAGCTGGTCCAGAATAATGGAATGTGCTATAGATGGTTCACCGATCTAAAAAAGGGATACGAGCTTAGATTTAGAAGTCCTCGACTAACCAGTGACTATCCTTACCCATCCGAATTGGAACTTCTCGTGGTAACGCGGCCGATGCTTCCTAATCACACCCTCCACCATGTCCCGGAACTCCAGCTCATGGGTGGCTATCTGGTTTAGTTTATCCTCCGACACCACAGCCAGAACCAGATACTTGTTGGTCTTTAGCAGTTGATGGATATTGAATCTTGTAACCTTCGGGAACAGGGTGAACCGCTCCACATTCACCCACTGGAAAATGGTCTCGTTCACGTCGTTGGGATCCATTTCATGGGCCAAGTGTCCGTGAGGATAGAAGTGGTGCTGCTCCTCCTTGTAAACTATAACCGCCGGCAGTTTCTCAAAGTCAAAGTGCTGTGCTGCAATGTCCTCGCTGGTGGCATAGAAGAATCCATGCTCCTGGTAGCCCTCCGCTGCCGCATAGTACGTATCCCATACCACGCCCTCCTGCTGGCCCACAAAGATGAAGAAGATCGTGTGCGATCCCTTCAGCATATCCACGCTCTCCGTTCGCGTTACCAGCTGAACTGGAGGACCAGACATCCTTAGAGCGTAATCCACCAACTCATCGCGACCGCGGTCTCCATTGTAGGTGAATTCCATGTTGCCTTTGATGAACATTATGGTGGGATAGCCGCGGACCTTAAACTCCTTGGCAGCCGCCGGATACTTGGTGCAGTCCAGCCGACCCACCCGCACATTGGTGGCATGGAGCGCTTGAGCCACCAGGGCGAAAATGGGCTCAGTTTTCTTGCAGTATCCGCACCACGGCGCATAGAACATCACCAGCCACTGGCCCTCGTGCCGCACGTCAATGAACCGGTCGCTCAGCTCCAGAACCCTCGACGAAATGGCCGCCGAGCCCAAGGTCACAAGGAGAGCTATCGATCGAGTATAGAATTAAATATTAAATTCGATTTTGTCTACTAATTTATTTACCACTCAGGAGGCCCCAAGTCCACAGGCAGTTTGGCGACATCTTTGCAGCTGCTGATTTTCTTTGTACTTCCGAATGTTCAGTTTCTTGCTTCTTCTTTTACTATATCATGCTTAATGTTTGCCTCTTTTCACGTAATTTAATTAGCTGATTGGTTTAATTTTTAGCTGGAAATTATTTTCTTACGGGCCGCAGCAACAACAAAAGAAAACATTTGCGAAAACCACCCCCGCCGATTTAGAGTGGCCAGTTGCGTAAGGATAAAAAATGCTGGGAGATAAGGGAATCGTTAGCCCTATGCACAACAATTACTATACTTTATAATTTGTTTAAATAAACTTTTTCGGTAAAAATATAATTATAATTATAAAATACTTAAGTTCCTATATAAAAACTCATATCATAAATTTATTTGTTTATGTGCTTTTGTTTGTCCACAAGGGTTAAATCTAGTATATTTTACACCAAATGGCATCCTTAGTAGTTTGTTTACCTCGTGAATTAAACAGTCTGGCAACTCCTCAGCACACACGTGCAGCTCCCGAGGAATTTTGTTTTAGTTGTTTTGCTTAAAAATAATTGTTATAATTTAATACGATGACAAACTTAGTGGAAAAAAAACCTCAAGAGGGCAAGCATCAACTGCACAACGTGCGCTTCTACACAATAAAACCCCGTGGTATTACCAGTTTGGCTTACAGCAAGACGAGCAAGTGCCTCGCGTTGAGTCGGTAAATCATCATAAAATTTAAAGAAAGTAAGGAAAGTACAGATAATTAACACGATCTTTCACCTTCCAGGGAAACACCCGTCATAGAGCTATGGAATATGGAGTACACTCCCTATCTGGATCGCACCATTCACCTGTCGTCCGATATTGCAGTGGAAGCCCTTGCCTGGGCGGGAAATCGCCTGTTTTCCGTGGATCTCTCGGGCCAACTGATTGAATGGGACTTGGCAAACCTTAAGCCACGCTATGAGTTTTCGCCCACGGGCAACGCACTCTGGTGCCTCGACATTAATGCCGCAGAAACGGAACTTGCCGTGGGCTCTGAGGAGGGTCACATCAACGTCCTGAGCATCGAGAACGACGAACTCACCTACAAGTCGCTGTTCAACAAGCAGAAGGGTCGCGTTATCTGCCTGAAGTATGACAAATCGGGAAAGAAGATGGTAACCGGCACTGAGGGATGTGTCCGCATTTGGAACGTCCTCAAGGGAAACATTCTGCACACAATGACTCTGTCGGCCAAGGATGTGACTGTTTGGTCCCTGCTATTCCTATCGGATAATACCATAGTATCCGGAGACTCGGCAGGTCTTGTGACCGTTTGGAATGCGGACAATGCCACGCAGATCGATTGCAGCCGAGTGCTGGAAAAAAACGTATTCGCCTTGGACGTAAACGAGAAAGAGGATCGCCTGGTTTGCAGCGGAATGCAGCCACCTCTGATACGTATTTTCAGCAAAACCCAAATCAAGCGTGAGGAATCCACCAGCGAACGCTGGGTCAAGTTTCTGCAGCGCGACGCCCACAAACACTATGTAAAGTCCCTGGTGGTCATCAATGGCCGCATTGTTTCCGGTGGCCAGGATGGTATATTGACCATTACCTCCAGCGAAAGGATGCAGGCACATCTGTCGCAGCATGCTCCCTTTCTCAAAGGATCGGTGGCATCAGTGGCGGTCAGTGAAAAGCTTTTGCTACTGCGGTATCCCCACAGCCTGCATCTGTGGCGCCTGGGTACCGTGGCTTCCGCTGATGAGGAGAAGAAGAAGAGGCAATGGAAGCTGCCAGTGGGTCACACGGAAGAGTTGCTTTTGGAAAATCCTCCCCAGAAACTACTGGAGCTGAACGTCAAGGAAAAGAACTTTATTCAGGCCAGCGCCATTTCTCCGGATGCTCACTGGATCTGCTACTCCACCCTAAAGGAAGTCCGGCTGAGTCGTTTCAAGACCGAACCCCTGTCGGTGGAGCGCCTGGTGGATAATATTCCTGCGGAGCTCCAGCCAGCCAGCCACATAGTCTTCACCAAGCAGGGAAAATTGGCCCTGCTCCATCCACATAACAACCATTTGAGTTGGTTCAACATGAAGGAGGATCGCGTCATCTTCCAGAACAGCATAGATTTGAGTGACCATTGCAAGGGCACCATTAGCCACCTGGTGGTTTCCTCGCGGGGCGAGTATCTGGTGGCAGGAACCTACGATCACACCATTGCCGTTTGGAAACTCCAAGGAAATCAGTACAAGCACCTTCTAAATTTGCCGCGACATCGAGCTGCAACCACCGCTCTATCGATGCATGAGGATCATCCACTGGTTGTGGTGGCCTACGCCAATGGTCGGCTGGTGGAATACGATCTGGTCAAGCGGGCCTTCACGTGCGAAACAGATGAGTACCTGATACCTGACACAAAACACCACTGCATAACTGGGATCAGTTTGGATCCCAGGAATCCCAATATCTTCCTTGTCCACACCGAAAACAACTTGTATGCCCTGGAGAGGAAT
Organism: Drosophila lini; assembly: GCA_018905715.1. Classification (NCBI taxonomy): domain Eukaryota; kingdom Metazoa; phylum Arthropoda; class Insecta; order Diptera; family Drosophilidae; genus Drosophila; species Drosophila lini. The sequence continues at coordinate 14,471 of JAEIIL010020062.1, forward strand.
CAGCAAGCGGAGCAGGAGGACTACGTAGTCAGCAGTAAGGCCAAGAGACAATCAAAGGATAATCGATCTAAGGTTTCGGCGAGTTCGAAGGGTTTGGTTCTGAAGTCGGAATTGCCGCGACAGGTAAGAACAGATTTTACGGTCGTATTTTGAAAAATTTTCATTTCTGCTGCTCTGAAAAGCATTTCTTCTAAGTGATGTATCTTTAAAACGGCATCGAATATCGAGAAACCGTTTTAAACACATATAGTAAATAAGTTATGAAAGCGATTTAAGCAAATACGATTTTTTTTTCGATTTTTTTAGGCATACAAATTGTATACCATTTTGCAATTTCCCTCATCCCTCATTTTGTGCATGGATTAATTCAAACTATTTTACACCATTTCTTGCAACGGATTTCCCACCTGTATATTCACCTCCTTTTTGCTTGCAGCACCTGGTGCACGTGTCCCGGCTGAGCTCTAACGAACTTGTCAACGTCAGCATTTCGACAAACAATCTGTTGGCTCCGCTGCCGCCGCCGTACCAGCGGAAGAAGTTCGGAACAGGATAAGGATGGAATTTCTGGCGGATGGATGAATGGAGGGCCTCTGCTTTAGGTTTACCCAGTAGTTTCCACTTAGTTACCAAATAAAATCAAAAGTAGAAAACAAAGGTGGAGTGAAGTAGCTGGGTGTTTGGATGTGGATGGATGGATGGATGGATGGATGGATTGTTGCAAGGCCCGCGGCTCTTACTCGGCAACATTCGCAGGGAAATTTGTCAAATGTATTGCCAAAAATTTGTCTCCGCCAGCGTTGACGACGACAATGCCTCCTGCTTTCCCCTCTCACCCTCCCTCGATTTTTTCCAAGGGGTCTGGTCTCTACGTGGATTGTGCAACATTTCGTTTCGTTTCGTTTTGTGTCGCCGGCATTTACTGTAATTGTTGTTGCTGTTATTTTTTGGTTTTACACTGTCTAGCCAATGTCTAGACAAGTGCATACCACACAGACAGTCGAAAACACACGCACACACACACGGAGAGAGAAGGCGGCTTTCGAGTGGGAGTGGCCCCTGGGGGTGCCGTCGATGCACAATTCAACTTTTAGCTCAAAAACTCATTGCCCGGCTGGGTCTGCCGCTGCCGCTGCTCCACCAATTGTGGGCCCACGTGGGCGGCAGGCAGCGGGCGGCGGGCGGACAGAAAAAGTATCCTGCAGCCATATTCGAATGCCAGCAGAGGCTTTTACTCGGGCTGGGTCATGACCACTCTCGGATCAGAAAGGTGATTAAAACTTTGCATTCGCAGCGAATAACTTTTGCATCTGATGGATTGCCACATCGCAGGAATTATAATAG
>JAEIIL010020095.1:0-12524 GCA_018905715.1 Drosophila lini
AATTGATTAAATACAAGTCCTCTTTTTACCCTACAAGTAACTGATAGAAATAAATTCACGCGGACTTAACGAATGTTAAAAATAAGTATTTAATATATTTTTAGTTAATCCTCTTAGCAGGTAGTATTTCCCTCCCCCTCAAACCAACAACCCTCTTTTTTTTCGCGTTCAAGAGCCGTAAAAGAATATTATTCCATTTCAATTAGCTAATATTTTAAGAGCCACAAGCGTTGAAAATACTTTTGCGTTTTGTTTGTCACAAAATCAGAGGATATACTCACAGGCCTAATTTGATTAGGTGCCTCATTCTTTTACCGACCGAATTTCCGTGCCTTTTTTTGCGTTTTCCGGGGAAATGCGTGCTTTGTGCACCGTTTTGGAGTGCATTTGCCACGGCTATTACATGGCAATTATTTAATTAATTAAAACTGGCCGAGAGCGTATGTAAATAAATGCGGAAAACAAAAACACAGATAAAATGTAATTAACTAATCAAAACACAAACTGCAGTGCACAATGCACGCACACCCACCCACGTACAACCACCCAAACAGGTATCCTTTTGGCCTTGCGCTCTGCGCTCGTGTGGGTGAAACTAATCAACGCACAGCCGAGGGGCAGGTTTAATTCCTACTTGGTCATGCACATCACATGCGAGGCAACCAGCCGGTCAATCGGCTTAAACACATTTTACCAATACGGCAGACACAAACAAGCAAACACACAAAAAACACGAAATACAACATGAAAAAAATGAAAATTTACGTTGCATTTTAATAGGTAAAGTTTTCCCTTTAATGTTTATTGGGCTTGTTTGTTGTTGTTGTTGTTGCGGGTTTGCTGCTTTCTCCCTTTCTTTTTCGAATTTTTCCCTACTACTACATATATATATATATTTTTTTTTTTTGTTGCTTTTTTGGTTTTATATTTGCCGCATTTCATTAAATAAAACTTTGCCTGCAGCACCAGCAGCAGCCCGAACTGGAGACGAGCTAGTTGTAGGATTTAATAGCTGCAGCAGCACCCCAGTTAGTTACAACCTGTGCCACGACCCCTGAAGAGGGCTGCTTCCCGTAGAGGGTGGTTGTCGCCTGCATAAAACAGAAAACGGAGCAGCAGCAGCAACAAAAAAACTAAATAAAATGCCATCAAAAGTGCCAACCTTGAGCACTTGGTTATTAAAATGCATTCAACCAAAATCTAAAAACTACAAAACTAAAAAACGACCACGAAGCTGGTGCTGCTGCTGCTGCTGCTTCTGCTTCTACTAAAAACTAAACAACTTTTCCAGGCAGTTTTCGAGGGCGTGGGAAAATTGGGGTGAAACGGGGGAAAAGTGAGGCGCAGAGATTGAGATGGCGGAGTGACTGCAGCTATTTGGCCATTGTTGGCAGCCGCCGTGGGCGTGTTGCGCCCACAATTTTGTCGTTACACTTTCTAGGTGCTCGGCGGTGCTCCTCTTCGTCCTTTTTTCCTCCGCTTTTTTTAACCAGCGGGTGCCTTGCGAAAAATAATTAATTTGCATAATCCTTTGTAGCACTTTGCTTCATTCATGCCCGGCACGTTGGCTCGCTCCTTGGCAGCCTTGCTCCTTCTTCCTTCGCTGGCCGAGCTCGGCTCTGCGAAATTCTGCAATGCAAATTACCTTAAGTGCGGGCCACACAACACATCACCAAAGCCGCAAAAAGAGAGCACACCTACACTCTCACACACACACCCGCTCTGTACATGGCACTAAACAACCTCAAATCCTCATAGATCTCAAGTTATGTACACACACCGACGTTCCCTGGGAGGCGGCAGGCAGTGCGTTTAGCTGCAGATGCAGCTGTCTTCTCTCATGTCGCGAGACTTGGCTGGGAAATGTGTAAAAAGCACCTGCTGCAAGTTATTTAACCAGGCCCTGGAACCAGTCAGGTAGCTGCCGCCACCGCTGCCTCTTCTGGCCAAGATGCGGGTGGCAAGACGAGAGCCGGGAGGCGGCAAGCTGTAAGCTGAAAGCTGCGGATGCCTGCCTGGCTGCCTGCACTTCATCACACAAGTCGCCAACAAGTGCCTACAAGCACATGAAATAAGCTGGACCTACAGTGTGATACACTTGAAAAAATTAAGATAGACAAGCAGAGAGAGGAGTAAAACCAGCAAGATGCATTCAAATCTTTCTATTTCAAACCTAATCCAGCTCAACTCTTTTGGAAATTATTGGTTTTTCAAACATTCCCTTAAATATTCCAGTTCCACCTAATTTCTCCCAGTGTAACTTGCTGAAACTTGCGACCTGAGACCTGAGACTTGGCCATGGCCCTTGAGGGCAGCATCCAAACACTTGGCTTCAACATTTGGTTAACACGATATTCCTTGCCGCCTCTGATTTTTGCACCGCTTCGTCTCCATCTCCATCTTCATCTTCATCTCTATCTCTATCTCCAGCTCCATCTCCGCTTGCATCCTCCTCCTCCTCCTCAACTCGCTGCAACTGCAGCACAGCTCCGGGCACATCAATTTGGCTCAGGATCTCAAGATGAGCGAATGCCCGGGCAAATTAGTGCAGCGTCAAGCGGCGGTAGAAATTTGTCCGCTGTCAGTTTTGCAGCCTGAGCTGAGCTGGCCCCTGATTTATGCCCCACTTTGCGGAGTGGCCGGCACGTAGCAAACAAAAAACCAGGACAGGACAGGATGGGGCTTGGGAACAGAGGAGACTGAGACAGACTGTTGGCTGGACAGTCAGCCTCCAATTGTGCTCGCTGTTTCGGCCAGTGTGTCCAGTGTCCAGTGTGTCCGCCGCCAGGTTACATAACTCACTCGCCCGCTGACGACCTGGGGGCATTCTCGGATTCTCGGCGGTCGACTTGCTCAATTTGCCATATATAACACGAGAGCGTCTTGCTCCGCATTCTGTGCGCTGTTCTTAACTATTTTTCAAACAAGAAAAAAGCGAACGGGCCGAAAGGGAAGGGCTCTCCTTAAGTAATGAAGCAGCAGGCGCTTGCAGTTTTGTGGGCGCTGCTTCATTTGGTATGCCTTCCCCAGGTAACATGGCTTCCCCACTGCACACTTCTCCTCTCCTCTCTACTCTTTCCAGCAAGCTCGGTTCGTAGACCCTGGGCGGTATAAAATTTATGCTATAATACCGTTTGTCCTTGCTGAGGCGTCTGCCTTTTTCCCAGCTAGCCAGCTCCAGCTCACTCCCCCTGTTCTCGCTTTTGCCGGGAAAGTAAAGTAAGTATTTTTGGGTATTTGCATAAATTTTCTTAAGTGCATCAGGCAGTAAATTGCAATCGATGTTGTTGTTGCCTTTGCCGGCCCCGGCATGCTGCTGTTGTTGGTATTTTCCTTTTGGCCCTCCTGCTGCACGCTTTTTGTTGCCTTTTACACCTTAAAAGGAGGTACATTAGCTTTGTGATGGGATTTGTAAGTCTATGAAGAAGATAAAGCTTCAGCAGAGGTTTACAATATATTTTCTTGACAATTTTTATGACGATAATTGAGTAGATTTCTTCATCTAGGGTATATAAACTTCGGCTTATCGATGTCTTTAACTCTTCACCTTTTCTCTTCTCGTTTTTTTTTTTTTTCTTGTTGTTTTTCTCCTGGCTGCAAATTATATAGCACACTTTCCACACCTGGACAGGCCGACGTCGACATCGCTGGCCACGGCTACAACTCAACACCGACCCGGCTGCCACGCCCCTCTGTTCCCTTCTCGGCCAGAAGCCCCTCTCGGCCATGGTCTGCACCGTCAGTTACTTCCGGACTTTGGACTAACTCGCACAAACACTCCTGAGCTGAGCAACACACACAAACACACACACACACAGGCAGCCACCTTCGACATGAGCCTTGGTGTCTGGCAAATTGTTTTCAAGGAACATGCAAAGCGCAAGTATTTAATTAATTTTTGCATATTTTATCTGTTTGAATTTGTTGAAGCATGTTCGAGTGCTCCGCTCCGTCCGTCTCGCTGGCGAGCTGCTATCTTGACTCCGGGCGAGCGTTGAAATGCTTAAGCCATTGATTGCATCTAAAGTGGCGCTATTTATACGTTCGGCTTCATTTAAATAAATTTTAAATAAAGCACAGTCGAGTCGGAGGGGGGTCCGTTAAAGAGTGGCCACTGCAGTGTGGCCACAGCTTAAGTGGCTAAACCAGTGGCAAAGTACTTATAAGTTGAGGAAAATGACTGGAAAAACACATCGATTTTTGAGGCTAACTTAAGGCAGGTTAATAAAGACAAAAGGATGTATATTTTCAAGCCCAAGTCAGGCGGTATAATTAAAGCCAAATACATTTAAATCAAAGTCTATGAAATGGGGATAACTTTGAAGCTTTTTATAAACCATAGAAACTTTTGATCCAAGCCAAAGGATTTCGAGTTGAAATATTGAACTAATTGAAACTTTATTAATTAAAGAAGTTTATAAAAACAAAAGAATACAACTTTATTAGATTTTATGGCATAAAATTCCGTTTACTAACCAATCAGTTGTCATTTAAAAATGTATAAAAAGAACAGAATATTTATTTAATTCCAGTATAGTGTTAAAAAAAAAAGTTAATAAACCCTCCGTCCACATATTTGTTTATTCGGTCCGCTGTAAAACATTATGATCAAACAATTTAACAAATGCGCGCGGCAAATATCAATAAATAATAATTTCAATAAATCCACAAGAGCACTGGAATGCGGCAAATATTTGCCATTTATTCCCGGGCGAAGCGCTCCAGTTTTATTATATTTATGCAACTTGAAAAAAAAAGTAAATAGATGCTTTGCTATAACTGAATAGGGCCAAATTCTATTTCCACACGAATATAAGCTACGGCTTATATAAATTTTATAAAGTTGCCCCAGAGAGGTAAGCCAAATCAGAGTAGTTTCGTTTTGTTACTTGGCAAACTTTGTCGGCCAGCCTATGTACATAGGCCAAAGTCCAAATACATACATATACACGGGATATCGGAGCAGTATCTATGTATATATTGGGGCTACCCATTTCATAAATTGTCTTGCCGAGAGTGCGGCCACCTTGTTCTTGGCCCGCTTTGTTCGAAAATCAATTATGCTGTCATTGTCATGCCTTTGACCCCCCTGAACTTCGATCCTGGCCCCCGGATCCGGGACCTCCTCAACTGTTATCACACCTAGCGCTGTTTAAAAACACGTTGCTCAAACATTGACTGTTGACGCCTCCCACCTTCCCACCCTCCAATCTCCACCTCCTGTCCCCCGGAAAAGCCAGGTTCCCTCTTTACGCTTTTCCGATGATGTGGGGGTAGCGTGCAGCGCTCCCCGTTTTACGTGCCCATAATGGACCCTCATCAGTCTCATTATTTATGCGACGTGCGGTTTCTTTGGATTTTGTTAGATTAAAAAGTGCCTGAGGGTTTTGTTGAGTGGCCAGAGCGTCACTGTGGTCACTGCCCGACCCTAGGTGTGTGTGTGTGTGTGAGTGTGGGTCTGTGTGCCGAGGTCTAAAGGTAAAGCAGGTCAGGCCGGTCAGGTATTGTCGTTCTAGGAGGCCCTTCTGCCATCAACCAACATCCAACAACCAACAAGCAACGGACAGCGGACAACTGGCCATGGCCCTGCTTGTTTACGACCCGAGCACGCGCCCCTTTCACCTCAGTGACTATTTGTTAAATTTACAAAATGGACACTAAGGACGGTTCGATTGGGGGATACCCTTTGGAAGGATCAACGCCACTCAAGGACAAATGGTGTTAATTCCTGGAAAGTTTCTAAGATTTTTCCTAGAGAGAATGCCCTTGAAGATACACGAATATTTGAAAGAGAATAATACCTTCAGTTTGATAGCTTTAGGTAGAATCTTTCAGGGAGAAAGACACAAATTTAAAGCCTTAAATAAACTGAATAGTTCCTAATTTATAGAATGAAAGACAGGTCGTTTATATTTGTTATTAAAATACATTTTGAATTATATATTTTTTTTTAGCTAAAACGTTTGATCTTTTTACTATAAAATCTAATACAATTAAATATTTTTCAATAATTTCCCACCCATTTTGTGTGTGTCCAGCAGAGCTATTCAAGACCTCAAATTAAATCAGCGTATGCGCTAAAACAATCAATTCCCGAATCCACCCCGAATCGGGTTCCGGGCCCCAGAGTAATGGGCCATAAACACAGTGTGCCGGGGTCCGGCTAAAAGATTGGCATTAGTAATGTGTTTCCTCTTTTTTTTTTTTGTATACCCGCTGCCCCAACAGGCTGCTGACTGCGAAGTGGAGCTGGTGTTCAAAGATTAATGCGACAGCCATTGAATATTTATTAGTTGTTACTTTGCATATAATTTGTGGGCCGAGTCCCGCTTGCCATTGATTTGTCGGCAGAAAGGCACAGCATTTAAATGTGGAGAACCTGTCGGGCTGTTGACTATGCGGTTTTAATTTGTCAGAGTGCGCTAATACGAAATTAATTTGCCCGAATCCGAGAAGGAGTCGTGGTCAGAGTCGGAGTCGGAGCCGAGCGACGGCTAACCAGGACAGGCTGCCAGGATACTTGTCCAGTTTGCGGACAAGACAAATGGCGTCTGTTGCTGAAATATTAAAAAAATTCGCTTCGTGTTGCCGTTGCCGTTGCCATTGCTGCTGCTGATGTTGCTGGCGTGCTAATGTTGCTGCTGTAGTTGGAGTTGCTGCTGTGTAGAAGCAATTACATTAAATAAAACAATAACAAAGAGAGTGTAAAGCGGACGAACAAACAAACAAACAAGCAGCCCGGGCAGGCAGGCAGGGCAAATAAGAGGCGCACCGAAACACACACACACATGCTGGCCGAAAGGCAGGAAAATGGCAAGACAAATTGTTGCAGCAGCAACAGCAGCAGCAGCACCAGCTGCATGTTGGGCCAATAAACAAAGCCAAAAGCACAACAGACAGGGTCGAATCAAAACCAAATTAAATAAAATAAAATAGAGCAAACAAGGCAAACCAAATAATAAGAATATTGCATTAGTTTCGGGCCAGGCCTGGGGGTCAGTTTAAGTTTTGGGACCTGGTGTCTGGGCAGCGGCTAAAAGCATTAACCGCAGCGACAGCCCAACAACCGACAAGCTGGTAACACACACGTATCCAAACACACAGTCGCAGGACTCACAGCCACACAGGACACCCGCACACCCACAGGACACATGCACTTGACTGCATCGGCGGTCCAAAGCTGGTGACACGCTTCTACATTGGCGACAACATGTTGCCACAGGAGCTAGAAATGGAGCCACAGCAGGAGCAGGAGCAACAGAATCCGAATTGGGATTGCCTGCCCGAAAGCAAAATGTTTTTACACTTAAAGACAAAACCAGAGATTCGCCCGGAACACACACACAGTCACATAGATTGCAGCTCCCTAGGAAGTGGGAGTTGCCAGCTTGTTGGCCGGAGGAAGGGCGCGAAAATCCCCGCCTTGCTGCCCGAAGTGGATTCCCCAGTTTCCCAGCTTTTGGTCTGGACTTGCAGCATTGAAACGTTTGCGGCTGCGGTTTGTACTTTTTGGTCTCTGTAGCTATGCAGCCGGACCTGGGGGGTGGAGTTCAAGGGATGGCGCTTTAGGGGGGACTGCTGGACTGGTGGGAGAATGACCAAGTCGTCGGCAAGCTGTTGTCGCTTTCATCCTCATCCTGGCATTGCATTGACAGAAGATTAGTGTGAAGCAACAATGTGAAAACATCGCTACAGGGGTGCGCCATCCACACACACTCGCACACAGAGAGGAAAAAAGTGTACAAGAATTAACTTAATGTATTAAAATAATAATTTTAATTTTATTTTTAACTGTGCATTTCTTTGAAATACAATAACCTTTATGAAAAATAGTTTTCCAACTACAATTTAATGTATAAAGACTTCATTTTGAACCGTGCACACCCGCAGACAGCTGCATTTTGGCCAGGAAACGGATGACAGAGCCAAGAACTTGGGATCTGGGGGGGGCGAAGATATTTTTATTGCGGTGCGTTTGCTTTTTAAGTTGTTCCGAATTGCATTTGCCAGTGTCGACGCGTCGCTGCTGGGCAACGACTCCCGCTGAAAGATTACATAATTTACGAAATTTAATAAACATCAACACCAACTGTGTGTGCTGGGGAAGTCTGGAGGAGCTGAGCTGCAACTGGAATTGGTGCTAGAACTGGGGCTGAAGCTGGAGGTTAAAGGTTAGGGGCAGCAGCTTAAGCTTTATTAAATTTCACGCACGCCACGCTCGCTGCTGAACCTGAAAATAAATGCACATGCCGGAGAGAACTGCTCCTGCTCCTGCTCCTGCTCCTGCTCCTGCTGGCGTTGCTACTCCTGGTGGTGACTGTTGCCGGCGAATGGGGTGCAAAATGTTTTCACATCTGCATATAAATTCCTCTCATTTTTGTTCGCACTCCGACAGGCGGCAGGCAGTCAGCTTACACACGCTTTTCGGTGTTTTTTTTTTTTTTTTGCCACCGCCGCCGCTGTTGCCAATATTTGCATTTGCATTCTATTCCACTTTTTTGCCAGCTATTGTCGCCTCCCGGTCCCTGTACTCGCTCTCCACTCGCACGCTGTTTACATAAACATTTTTTTACAATTTTTGTTCTTTTTTTTTTTTGGTTCGACACAAACACATTCTGCTGCACAAATTTACATTTAAATTAAATTTTAAGTGCATTTTCAAATAAACTAAGTTGCTGCGAAGCGAGCGAGCGGAGGAGGTGGAGCGAGAGGGGCAATCAAAACTCAATGCGTGCACTTTGCTTTCACGCTCCTGTGAAATTCGCATAAGTCCCGGAGTGGGCGTTGCCCTGGTCCTGGTCCTGGTCCTCGTACTCGTCCTGGTCGTGGTCCTGTCAACGACAGGTTGCAGGTTAAATGCCAGCAACATGGCCAACACGGCCAGAACCGACCGATACGGAGGTGCGAGTATTATGTGGGAGGGACCAACAACACAGCCGCCACATGGCCATATTGATTGTTATCAATTTTGGTTATTACATGGCCAAGCGCCTGCCATTTTCATGGCGATTTTTCACTTGTTCGGGCTTTGGTCATGCCCACTGGTGGTGCTAGGACTAAATTGCAGGGCCGAAAGGTGAATCGATTCGGCGGCGATCCCTTACAGAAACCGAAAATTCAGAATTATGCCTCCCAAGACGGCAAGTAATTTAGTCAATTTTAAAGCCACTTAATGATCGTTGTTTTGTGTGCTGGTCCAGAGTAAACTTCACATCCCGAAATGCAGAAGTTTCTACTTCGGTTTCTGCTTCTGTTTCTGTTTCGGTTTAGTTTTCAGCTTCTCCAACTGGTCCCAAATGAGGGGCTGGGGAGCAAGTGGCCGAGGAGCCCGAATAAAGCATTACTGGGGGGAAAGTTTCTCTATGCATTTTTGATTGTTCTCAATTGTTTTCGCAATTGTTTGCAGGGTATCCCACGGTCCATTACCCTCCAGTGCTGGAAAATGTTTTTCATCTCGAACTGTGTACTTGTTTTCATTTATTTTATCTTATTTTCTGCTCTTTTTCGTTGTGCATTTTTGGGCATGGCAATAGCTAAATACATACGTGCATCGAGAGAGATTTATGTTTTTGATTTTTATTGAAGCCGAGTGCATCGATTATACTAACAGCAAATTGAACTAATAAACGAGATTTACATAGTATAAATAAATGCTTTGCCGCATGCATGTAGATATTTATTTTTGCAGAAATCAGCAAGCCTACAAAAAACCGGACTAAGCCTGCCAATGGGCTGCGAAACGAATAAGTAAAACAACACCAAATGTGCTTTTTGAGCTGGCTTTTATCTCAGCCAAATATGCTTTTTGCACTGGAATTAATTGATCCTTTTTGGCCTGCCACAGCCAGAGATGCACCTGCCATGGCCGAGTGTGGCACTTGAGAGCTTATAAGGCGCAGCTTTCCATTTATTGCTTAATTTACATGCGCACCGAGAAAAGGACATAAAGTAACAACATTTGTCTCGACTTCAATATGATGGCGTTGCAAAACACAGAGCGTGTAGTAAATGAGAATTTAAAATATAATTATTCAATAAATATCTATAATTCTAAGAATGAAATGGTGACTAAACAATTTCAGTTTCTAGTTACAAATTTTATTTGGAAAAATTTCTAAAAATTAATTCTTGTTTCTTTACATTTATGCAATTTTTTATATAATAACTTCACAGAGAATTAAATTATTTTGTATTCATAATTGTGAGAAATATATCTTGGCAACTAGACAACTTTATTAATCAAAATATGTCACATTTGGAAAATTTCCAGGAAACTCTAAACCCATTAACCTATTTTCTGTTTTTCAAGAACATAAAGACTAATTTGAAGCAGTACATTTCGAGACTAATTTTTGCCTCAGTGTGTCTGGATAAATAAGTGAACTGATGAAAAAGTAAAACAGCAAAAGGCAAGGACAAACGAAAATTAATGACAAAATTTAATGGACACTTGTATGGGGCCACGCCCCCTTGCCACCCAAAAACACACCCGCTGAGTGCGTGTATATGTTTACACACACTTATGCAGTTGTACACGCAGTAGCGCTCTCTGGCAATGAAGTTTACTTATACAGTTAAGTACGCGTCGTATTTAATGGAGCGAAATTGCATGCCAGCGCAGCAGTGGGTACACCAACAGCAACAGCAACAACGACAACAGCTACTACGGCGAAAACAAACAACAAACGTTAAGATTGTTTGACGGCAGCCGTTTATGAAGCACCCTACGCTGCACTTTCCGCACTTTCGCAGCACGACAAACTCAATAAAACGTCTGGAGGTTGAGGTTTTCCTAGAGCTGGAGCTGGAGCTGGAGCTAAAGCCGGAGTGCAAGTTGTGGCTCGAGTGCAGCACTGATTAGCTGCCGGTTATCCCGGCAAATAAGTTGTGATATGGCCCGATCCGCTGACAGTTCGCCGGCTAAAGAGAGCTGTTGGCACAGTTGAAGTGGCTGCGGGTTTTGCATGATGAAATACCGAGAGCCCAGAACCCCAAGGTAGCTATTCATCCAGGTACACTAAGAAGAAATATTAGGGTTAAAGTTACAATGACTTCGGTTTAAATATTATTTAGCAACATTAAATAGTTCTATAATAGATTTATGTTTATAAAGAAGAAATTGCTAATGAACATTACTCTAAAGTTTATGACATTTATCATCATTCTAGAAAACAATGAATGTTTAAATTACAGTAGCATAGCATTCCAAATTATTATTATTATTTATTTTTCATTTTTAAACATAAAAACTGCATGGATTTGTAAACACTTACAGCTCAATTTTCTGCTGGTGCAACCTCTTAATTGCACCAAATGTTTTTAGAGCCGTTCTCCTCGGCATCAGCAGAAGGTAGTGCTAAAAATGAATCCCCCTGAAAAGCTGGCTTACTTACCTGTTTTACCTGTGCCACTCTGGCATTTTGGCATTCCGGCACTAAGGCATTCTGGCATTCTGGCACTTTGGCATTAGTGGCACAGCCCGAAGACGCCGCCCGGCTTGCTGCAAAAGGAACTTTCAGCTCATTAACTTAAAAACTTGCGGCGCTCTCGAGCGGGATCTTAGGATTTGGCTGAATGCAGAACATGCATGACAAAGCCGGCCGAGATGAGATGAACTGAGCGCCGAGCTGTTTCTGTGTAGAGCACTCAAAAAAAATAAAAATAAAAAAAAATACCGCAGCATTTTTAATTTACTACAGAAATTACAAGCGAGCTGCGAGCAGCGGGCTGCGTGAGAAAAAGTATTTTTCTTGAAAGCACAAGGAAAGCTGGATGATGTTGGCCGCAGGGGAGGTGGGGGTGTGAGTGGGAAGGGGAGCGGTGCAGGGAAATATAAATAAATAAACCGAGGTCGAATGCAGCAGCACTCCTCCGTCTGCTCTCAAACAGTGCGCCCAGTCAGTCAAGTCACTTTGTCATTCCGAGTGGAGCGGCAGCATCAACAGCATCCTGCATCCTGTATCCAGAAACCTCCAGCCAGCACACATTTGCATGACGTCAGGAGTCGAAAGATGCGAATGCGGGTTGCAGGCTGCAAGGGATTGGGAATGTGAAGCTTCAGTTTTTGCCGGCGCCGGAATTCTTCATTCTCATTTTTTTGCTCGCCGGCGCGCCGGGCTTCTTGTTGGTTTTCTGCTGGCAGCGTGTATATTTAATTAAAACAGGATTAATCTAGCAGAAACAATACTTCACTAAATGCAGCGCCAGCCTGTGGTCCTCGGCTCCAGCTCCAGCTTCAGCTTCAGCTCCATTTCCAGTTTCCAGCTCCTGCTACGGCATCAGCTCCGGCCTGCGGCTTGGCTAACAGACTCGTTGGCTTCGCTGGCAGGCGACTGGGAAGCGGGGTGGGGGGGAAATTGCGGGAAAAACAGTACAGAGCTGCGGGGAAAACCGGAGGCGGGAAGAGGACCTCGGCTGCCAGATTCGCCAGAGCTCAACACAAACAATGGCGTTAACTGCTCATGCACAGCCCCACTCACTCACAGGAACACTGGGGGAAAAAACATATCACAAAACAAGGATAC
>JAEIIL010020115.1:0-26394 GCA_018905715.1 Drosophila lini
AGCTTTAAGCTTTCAGCCGTCAGCTCCGCTTTCCGCTCGTAGTGTGCGCGCGGCCTTATTCCTGCTAGCCGATAGTTTAAAATTTATCGCGAATTATGCTTTTGAAATCCGCCAGATCTAGCGGGCAGGAAGCTAAATTGGCAACGCTGCTTGTCACCGCTAAATTTCTCATAGACAGCTGTGGTAAGCGTAGGCGAATTTCTAATTTTCTGCAATTTTCTGTGCAAAACCGTATTAAATGCCAAAAGCATTCGTTTCAGACTTGGGCGGAGACTTGCATTGCGGCTATTTGGCACGGGGCAGGTGGAATTAAGGACTCAGCGACGCGAAGGCAGGCCAGAACCCCAACAATATGGGAAACACCGACTCCAAGTTGAACTTTCGCAAGGCGATTGTGCAGCTGACGCAGAAGAACCAGAAGATCGACCCCAGCGACGACCAGTTCTGGGAGCAGTTCTGGCAGGGCCACCAGACGACGCTGGAGGACGTGTTCGCGCTGGTCACCTCGAATGAGATCCGCCAGATACGGAACGACAACCCGGCCAACCTGGCCACTCTGTGCTACAAGGCGGTGGAGAAGCTGGCCCAGGCCGTGGATAGCAGCTGTCGTACGCAGGCGGAGCAGCAGTGCGTTCTCAACTGCGTCCGGCTGCTCATACGATGCCTGCCCTACATTTTCGAGGACGATAAGTGGCGCGACTTCTTCTGGAGCAGCTTACCCTCGCAGGAGAAGACCATGCCGCTGGCGCAGTCGCTACTGAACGCCACCTGCGATCTGCTCTTCTGTCCGGACTTTACGGTCACGGCCACGCGGCGCACGGGTCCCGAGAAGGCCGAGGAGCTGGCCAATATCGATAGCTGTGAGTACATCTGGGAGGCGGGCGTGGGCTTTGCCCAATCTCCGCCGCACAACGCCCACATGGAGCGCCGACGCACAGAGCTGTTGAAGCTGCTGCTCACCTGCTTCTCGGAGCCCATGTACCGTTCGCCGCAGCAATCCGAGGAGCCCAACAAGTGGATAGCCTACTTCACGTCCGCCGACAATCGCCATGCGTTGCCTTTGTTCACCTCGTTCCTGAACACCGTGTGCTCTTACGATCCCGTGGGATTTGGCGTGCCCTACAATCACCTGCTGTTCGCGGACACCACGGAGCCCCTAGTGGAGGCCTGTTTGCAGCTGCTGATTGTGACGCTGGACCACGACATGGTGGTGCAGCAGCAGCTTACCCAACCCGGCCAGGCGTCCTACGATGAGGGCAACTGCGGCGACAACTTGTTTATTAATTATTTGTCGCGTGTCCATCGGGATGAGGACTTTCACTTTGTACTCAAGGGCATCACGCGGCTGCTAAACAACCCTCTCGTCCAGAATTATTTGCCTAATTCCACAAAGCGGCTGCATTGCCACCAGGAGCTGCTCATCTTGTTTTGGAAAATTTGTGACTACAACAAAAAGTTTCTGTATTTTGTCCTGAAAAGCTCCGATGTCCTGGATATCCTTATTCCGATCCTGTACCACCTAAACTACTCCCGAGCGGATCAATCTAGAGTGGGGTTAATGCACATTGGGGTTTTCATTCTCCTCCTGCTGTCGGGTGAGTCATACTTGGAATTTGGTGGTGAACTTTAATCTAAAAGACATACATTTCTTTACCCAGGTGAGCGTAACTTTGGTGTCCGTCTGAACAAAGCTTACTCGGCCACCGTGCCCATGGACATACCTGTGTTCACCGGAACGCATGCCGACCTGCTCATCACGGTGTTCCACAAGATCATAGCCACTGGCCATCAGCGCTTGCAGCCGCTATTCGATTGCCTGCTGACCATTTTGGTGAATGTTTCCCCCTACCTAAAGACCCTCTCGATGGTGGCCAGCGTGAAGCTGCTGCATCTCCTGGAGGCCTTCAGCACGCCTTGGTTCCTGCTCTCGGCCCCGAGTAATCACCATCTGGTGTTCTTTCTGCTGGAGATCTTCAACAACATAATACAGTATCAGTTTGACGGCAACTCGAATCTAGTCTACACCATCATACGCAAGCGGCACGTGTTCCATGCCATGGCGAATCTCCCTACCGACATGGCCGGCATAGCCAAATGTCTGAGTGGCCGCAAGATGGGCGGTAAGTTCAACTTGCCGCGGGTGCCGCAGAGGAGGCAAGCAGCTGTCTCGCAGGAGCTGCCCTCGGCTCAGGTGCCGGAGGAGTACAACGAAGAGGATGAGGATGAGGACGAGGAGGATGTGGAGGGGGAGGGGGACGGGGACATCATAAACGAAGAGCCCAAGGCAGAGGAATCGGAGACAGAGTCCCATGAGAGATCTCAGGCGGGTGAGCCGCAGCCGGCGGAGGTACTTACTGCCCAGCCGGCGGAGCCGGGAACCCTAAAGACCTCCCTCCTGGACACACCAGGCATAAGCCAGATGACGGAGCGAGAGCAGGCCCATCCAAACGACAAGCCCCAGACGGACACTGATATAGTGCCGTATGACAGATCAGCGGCATCGACCCCAACCGGCGAGCCCAAGTCCACCTCACCCACGGAGCTGTCCCGTCTCTCCGTGGCACACAGAGGCAGTATTAGGATGGTGCCCGGCGAAGGCGATCGGTGGACACCCACACCCGAGTGGATCGTCTCCTGGCGCTCCAAGCTGCCGCTGCAGACCATTATGCGACTGCTGCAGGTTCTGGTGCCGCAGGTGGAGAAGATCTGCATTGACAAGGGTCTGACCGACGAGTCGGAGATCCTCAAGTTTCTGCAGCACGGCACACTTGTTGGTCTGCTGCCAGTGCCCCATCCCATTCTCATCCGGAAGTACCAGGCCAATGCGGGGACCACGGCCTGGTTCCGCACCTACATCTGGGGTGTCATCTATCTGCGCAACGTGGAGCCGGCCATCTGGTACGACACGGAAGTCAAGCTCTTTGAGATTCAGCGCGTCTAGGTCAGTAGACACCAGCAGCGAAACCGTAGCTCACACGCTTTGGCATTTATTGTAGTTAATTTATTTAGTGCTTATATTAACCATTCCAAAAGTCTTTGTGAAGAAATCCAATGTATAACGAATTCCCATTATTGCTTATCGACGCTCCACGTCGTCCCGAATGAGGCTTATCAGTTGTAACGATATAGCGTGAGTTCTTTTTAACTGATTTGTTATCGCGGCATTTATCATTGAATATTAATTGCTTTCCTAATTTATTTAAATTGAGCTCTCAAAAAGAACAGTTTGTAGTTTAGTTGTAAACTAAATTATTTAAAGATTATTTTATGTATTGTTTGGGTTAATCAACATGTTCCTTGTGCCGTATTGCTTTATTTTATATTTTTGTACGGGTAATTCACAGCTATAAATGCTTCTGATAATGCAAAATCATCCCTCACCTGTTTCTATTAATCTTTTATCAGAATTCCAATTAATGAAATACCAAAAACAGCTTTACCTGCTTTTGTAATTAAAAGTACACTTTAGTTGAATCTAAACATCTGCTTTTTAAACTTAATTAAACATAGTATTAGCGAAAGTAAGGAGAATGTGTAATAACTCAATGTCTACGTGTGCTTCAAATACATATACAAGAACCTAAAGCCTATATCTTTAAACAGAAACCAAGTCATAAATATTTGAAATAAACAAGAGTAAACGGACAGATATGGCAGTATTTAATTTAATTAATTAATTTCGATTTTTACAACAATTTTGAGAAGTTTTCAGGAACTAAACCAGACCATCAGCAGGGCCCATCTGGATCGTGGTGGCTATACCAATGCTGCCTTTTCTTTTTCTTTTCCTCACAAGCTTTCTTTTTAAGCAAATATTGATGCCAGAAAAAATATTTAAAGGCAAAAAGAGAACCAACTACGGCAAATGCCAGAATGGATACCTTTTCGTTGCGGTGACCGGGCCGGGATGATGTTCCATTAAAATGACGACGGGTAGTAATTAAGGGCGCTGCCATTACCGAGCAATGGCTTATCCGAGGCAATGGCGGGGGTAGTTGTCAGGATTGGGTCGTGGCAGTGGCCACTGGTTGCGGTGCCACTGGCATAATGCTGAACTTCACATAGGATCCTTTGCTGCGCTTCTGCACTATCTTTCCCACAACTTGAGGCTCCCGTATGGCCTGCTCGATGGCCTTCAAAATCCGCTCAACGCCACTCTCATCCGATCCGCTGGCACTGCCCTGGATAAGGATGCGTACCTCGTGCCGCTTGCCCAGCCACTTGACAATGTTTTTCAGCCGCGAGGCCAGATCATGCTCCGTGATGCGAGCCCCAATGGTCAGGGATTTCTCTGATTTTCTATCCTTGCCCTTCTCGCTGGACTTCTCCGTGTCGTCGGTCAGCATTTCGGAGGCGGTCACCAGTCTGGAAAGTATTGATTTAATAAAAACCATAGTAGAACTGAGGATGAAACACCAACTTGAACATGGCGCGCCCGGTTTTGGCATCTGTTTCGCCCAGGCGCATTAAATGCAACTCCCGCCGCTTGGCCAGCTTCTGGGCCTCCTCCAGGGTGGTGATGCTCATCGCCTGGTTCTGCTGGATGAGGGTGATCTTTTGTGCCGAGGCTGAGGGCCTTGGTTTCTGGTTTATTCCTGGCTTTCCACCGCCAGCCGGCTTTTGGCTTTGATTTTGGGGCAGGGCCAGGGGCCACTGAATGGACAGGTTCCGGAGGTGTTGCTGCTGCGTCATAAGTGCCGTGGCATGTTGCAGGCTCAGCATGCCGCGCGTCATAATTTGAAATCGTTGCATATTTGTAAATTATTCAAATTTATTTGTTTTTAAACAGTTTTCTTTTTGTTTTCTATGTGCTTGTGCAATTTTCTTTGTGATTTTCCAAGCCGCAGAGTTGTCAGGCTTGGCCAAAATGTGGAAATTTAGTTATTTTTGCTTAATGTTATTAGGAATTACACTTTACAATAAAAGTATAATTAATAAATTAAAAAATAAAGGAACTAGGTAATTTAAATTGTTTTGATTGAGTAATTTTTTTCTCATCTGTCAGCTGTTTTCAATCGGGTATCGATAGCGATAGTTCGATTATCAAATTAACCGCTTAATTTTCTTTTAAATTTACACTGCTTAAAGTTTATAGATTGTAGGCCGAGTTTCGTCTGCGTTGCCTATTGTAGCCCACGTTGTTGCGCCTCCTACTCGCCGCACGCTGCTCCTGCCTGGCTCGCTCCTCGGCCAGCGAAATGGCTCGAAGATTCCGGCACTCCTGGGAATTGGTTGCCTCCTGCTGCATCGCAGCCAAATTCGGCTGTCTGCACTTCTGACACTCTTCCCACCGGCTGAACTTGTTTATATTCCGGTCACATGGATCCGTGGCGAACAGCATGCACTCGTCCTCGCAGAAGTTGTAGAACCAGAACTGACCCGTGATCGTTTGATTCTGGCACCGTGGCTGCGCGGTCTGGAGCATCTGGAAGCAGCGGGTGGATAGCGATGTATACAGATCCTCTGCAGGTGCGTGCGCATCCTGGCTGTTGTAATTATTGTTCCTCCTTGGCCAGGGCTCTTCTTCTGGATCGTCTAAATTCCCAGCATATTGGTTTTTGTAGGTTTCAGTGGGTCTCTGACGCTGCCATGGAGCTCGTTCGACATCCTCCAGACGCGGATCACTCGACCTCGGTTTTTCCTGCCAAGTGGGACGCTCGGTTCTAGCTGGTGGACTGTAGTTTCCATCGTAATTTGGTTGAAAGTAGGAAGAGGGCTTCCTGGCAAGGTTTGTCCGGCGCTCTGGCAGATAGGATGCATCAACCTTCTGCCTGTTGCTTGGCCAGTTCCCAGTGATCCCTTTGAGGTTGCCCACTTCGAAGCCACCTACGGCTCCACCTCGATCCAGAGCCGATTGATCGTAGTCGCCAAAGGATTCAGCCTCCCGTTCCGGTTGTTCCTGCCTGTAAGGGTTTCGTCCAGGGGAAACCTCGCCGTAGGCAGTCTCCGTATCGCCACCGTAGGATCCGGGTAGATTACCCAGGCAAGCTCGGCCGGAACACCGACGCGTCTCCTGCAGCTCCATGCGATGCACACTCTGGCACTTGGACTCCGCCTGAGGGTTGAGATACTGCCGCTGGCGCATCTCGTAGCCATCGCCGCAGGTCACGCTGCAGGAGCTCCAGCTGCTCCACGAGCTCAGCTGGCATTCGGCGCGACCCTGGTGCTGGTGCTGAGGTTGATAGGCATTTCCGCCGATTCCCATGCTCGGGATTTCTAGGTCCTCGAACTCTCCCGCATTCCTCATCAAACTGTTCTGTCCACACATCTCGCCCTGGCACTCCCGCTCCTCGTACTGGGCCACATTGCAATTGTAAATCCTGGCCAGCTCTGGTTGCTTGTAAACACGCCGACGATACTGCATGCCAACGCCGCATTTGGAGGAGCAGTCGCTCCAGCTGGACCAGGGATGGGTGAGGCACTCTCTTGGCAGCTCCGGATCGTTGTTAGCTGGCAAAGAATGGTATTTAGTAATGATTTACTAAGTGTAACCTCACTTACAGTCCTCATCCGAACATCTCCGTTCGTAGATACGTTGACGCTTCACCCTCAGAATGGCCATTGGTTTCATAGGAGCTCCGGATTCATCGTAGAAAGGGGAACGCGGATCGTTGGGAAAGTCGGAGCGCATGCGCCTGATCACATCCGGCGGAACTTGTGGCTGATCCGGAGACTACCAAGAAAGAATTTTAGTTTACAAGGCAGAGAGATAGATGTATAAATTACTTACAGTGTAGCTGGGACCAGCATCTGTGCCCACATCCCAGGGATATAGATTGATGACCTTCTCCTCCATCCATGTGCAGTTGCGGAGACATAGCTCCAGTCCCGAGACGCCCACAATCCAATCGGGGGAGGGCTCAATCTTGGAGGCAAAGGACACCATGTGATGCAGCGGATCCACTCGCACCGAGGCCATGCTCTTGCTGTTCATGTTGGGAAAGGAAGGACCCCGGGCCTTGATAATAGTACGTATCTTATCATCCTGCAGAAAATCAAACATTACATCAAGGTCTTATTTACAAGGATAACAATTTTTTAATCACCCGAAAATGAATGCTGAACTCTCGCTCCAGAAGCCGGGAGCTACAGTGCTCGGCATATTGCTTGATTCCCTCGCTGGCCAGGGCTCCGGCCTCCCAGAAGCGATAGTCGGAGGTGTGAGCAGCTCCCACCAGCTCACAGAAGCGGGTCTCCCAGCCGCGAGCGGGAAAGTCCCTGGGATGCAGATTCCTTGACCAAACACCCTCGAATACCAGCTGAAGGAATGGAAAATGGTAAGGTAACTGGGTCCACGATTAACCTCTGACTTGCCCACCTCGTAGCGCGCCTCATCGCAGGCGCAGCACGGTGCAGCCAACGTGGGTGTGGTGGGCTGGCTCTCCACATCGTCCACGACCTCCTCGCAAATGCGTCGCGTGAGTCCGCCATCGTCCATGTGCCACACATCGCGATGCTGCTGCACCGTGGCCCGTATCAGGATGCAACCGCTACCCGGCTCACTGGGCGCCATCCAGGTCAGGTGCATGTGGGTCTTAGGATTCGTGTTTGTGTTCTCCACCATGTTGATGCAGTTGGGACTAAAGCGAGTCTCGATGAGATCGCTTAACTCGAAGCGACCCAAGTCGTCCTGGTAGCTGAAGTCTCCGTTCTCGTTCTCCAGCGCCAGGATGAAGCTGATGTAGCGATGGCCATTGAAGGCATTAAGGGAAACTGAAGGAGAAGCTGTCTGAGTAACGAGAAGAGTAAGAACGAGCGGAGCCGGCCCTTATCGGCGACCTTGAATTCCCACCAATTCGCAAAGGTCCGCCCAGATAAGCGCCGCCGAGCCGCGTTTTTTGTTTACTAAACAATAAACATTGCGAAATCTGAGCCTTGGAACACTCTACGTGATAGGCCCACCAAGCAAGGCAATCTCCCGCGAAGTTCAAGCGCAGGGCCATTGAACTTGCTCTCACCGTTGTACTCCTGGCCGAGAATGTACGTTTCCGGATTGCCCGACACGCTTATCACATAATTCTCGTCCACCGGCGACTTGGGCGTGGCCGTATTAGCCGGGCGACGCGTGCAGATCAGACAGCTGACTGAGCCGAACGCCAGCGCCAGCAGGAGAAGCTCCACGAGAGGAGCAGTGCTTGAACGCCACATGTTTACGGAGCACTTTAATCGTATACAACCTTTCAGCGCGAGCGACTATTGCAAACTGAGCGGAGACTCTCGAGAAATGGCTTGCCAAAAGCCAAGCAGAGAGCAGCTTGGAAGCTTATGTTTTTATTCCCGATAAGAATGACCCACTGATACAAATAGAGTGCGACGGAGCTGTTATCAGGCGACGTTGCCGGAAAGCCGGAAAATCAGTGATCCGTACTCTTGGTGGCCGCTTAAGGGAGACTTAGCCGAAGGGGTTCTCTTGGGAAACCAATTAAGAGACTGTTCTCTAATATACAAAAAAAATTTATTCTTTCAGGTTTTTAAACTAATTCTGTTTTTTATTTGTGATTTAGTTCAACCTCCATAACCACCACGTCTGGGTGAATCATATCTGCTTCTGGTCTGCGACATGGGTTCCCCGATGTCACCAACTGCTTCGCTAAATTGTGATTCGTAAGCGGCATCTCCATATGGTCCAGATCCCCCTTGTCCGTAAGAACCTGCTGTTTGTCGGTAAGAGCTATCTGTTTTTCCGTAAGAACTTCCTCCTTGTCCGTAAGAACCGGCTTGTTGTCCATAAGAACCTTCTGTTTGTCCATAAGAAGCTCCTGTTTGTCCGTAAGAAGCTCCTGTTTGTCCATAAGAAGCTCCTGTTTGTCCGTAAGAAGCTCCTGTTTGTCCGTAAGAACCTCCTACTTGTCCGTATGAAGCTCCTGCTGGTCCGTAAGAACCTCCATAAGATCCAGCTTGGTTTCCGTAAGATCTACCTCCTGTTTGTCCATAAGAACTTCCTGCTTGTCCATAAGAACCTGAACCGTATGAGCCCCCTCCCGTTTGTCCATTAGCTCCTCCTCCATACAGATCCATGGCATCGTTCTCGGAGTGTTCCATGTTCATCTGCGGCTGTAGACAAGTGCCTTCACAGGCCATTAACGAGCGGAAGCGATTCTTATTTTCATCACAGTTGTCCGTTGTGAAGATCTTGCATTCGTGCTCTTCGTGGTCGTAGAACCAGTAGTTGCTAACCACCACCGGATTGGCCAGGCACGGACGGGTGGAGGCAAAGGGTTTCTCGAAGCAATAGTCCTGCACCACATTGTAGCCATTGCCGATTCCGGTGTCTCTTGTAGAGTCCTCGGGTTCCTGCTGCTGACTGGGATACCTTCCTCCGTATGGAGAGCGTGTGGTAAATCCCGGCCGGAAGCTGGGAGTTGTGTACTCGTTGTTGTAATCACCGTAACCACCGGGTCTGCTGCCCACCAGTTTATCGTTACTGTAGGAATTGAGGGAAGGATAGCCAGGATCTCCACGATTGGTATCGTAGCTTCCTCCTCTGTTATCTCCCAGATTATATGCCGGTCTTTGCTGATTTTCTACCTTGCCATAGGGAGAGTTTGGAGTGTCCTGTGAGCTATCCATTGCATTGTAGGGTGATCTATTGAAGCTGTTGTCACTATTCAAACCCTTTCTGTTCCAGGCCTGGCTACCACTCGATCCCGTATAGGAGTTCCCCTGCCTGTTGTTCCAAGCAGGCCGCTGAGCCTCGAAACCATCCTGATCCAATCCTGGCTCGGGTAGAGCATCCAGTTCGCCGTTGTCGGGTATGGTGCCACCGCAATCGGAACCCATGCACTGCCTGGTCTCCTCCATTGGGAGTCTCATTACGGACAAGCAGCGCTGCCTGGCCTGCGGATTGTGGTAGTCGCGGGTGCGAGTGGATGATCCCCTGCCGCAGGTCTTTGAGCAGGGCGACCATTCGCTCCAGTTGCTAAGCTGGCATTCGGCCATGGAGTTGGAATTTTCGATGCCCTGGCCACCTTCCCCAGCTTCGAACTCCTCCTCTGCAGGTCCGCACTGGGTACCCTGGCACTGACGCATCTCATCCAAGCGCTGTTGGCAGTTATAGTTGGCTGCTAGTTGGGGATTTTTGTAGCTACGAAAGCGCTGGGAGTAACCTTGACCGCAACGCGTGCTGCAGTTGGTCCACTCGTTCCAGGGGTGCACAGCGCATTCTAGAGGTCCCTCCTGGATAGCTATAAAGATGACCAGAAATGAGGTAATTGAATACTAAGGCCCAGCTTACTCACCCTCTTCGCACTCCCGTATGTAGAGCTTCTTCCGGGTCAAGTAGAGCGTGGCCAGAGGCTTCATAGAGGCGCCAGTGTCATCGTAAAATGGCGAACGATAATCGCTAGGATAGGACGAGGTGATGCGGCGTACCACATCAGGAGGAACCTGTGGCTGATCGGCGGACTACAAGGGAAAAAACCTGAAACCTAGCTGAGAATTTCGTCATAATCTTACCATATAGGAAGGCCCAGAGTCAGTGCCTATGTCCCAGGGATACAAATTCAGAACCTTCCGCTCCAGCCAGGTGCAGTTGCTCAGACACAGTTCCAGACCTGCCACGCCAAGTATCCAGTCCGGCGAGGGATCGATCTTGGCAGCCAGCGAGATTTGATGATGCAGAGGATCCACACGAGCATTGGCCAGGGTGGTGCCATAAGCATTCAGGCGGTGAGCAATGCCCGGAGCCTTGATTATGGTCCTCACATCGCCATTCTATTGGAAAAATATGGATTAAATCTTGAGAGGATCACTTCGATAAGCCCACCTGAGTGTTTTCCCTTATTTCATTCTCCAGGGTGCGGGTGGCACCGTGCTCGGCCAGCTCCTTCATGCCCTGGCTAGCCCTGCCTCCATAAGCCCAGTAGCGATAGCTGTGACTGTGCGAAGCCCCAATAACCTCACCTAAGCGTGTGCGCCAGGCCTCGGCAGGAAAGTCCTTGGCATGTGTATTCCTGGCCCACTTGCGCTCCAAAATTATCTGGGAAGAAAAGATAATAAATAAAGCTTTCCAAGATTTGTGCTTAGGCTCCACCTCATATTTAGCTTCATCGCAGGCACAGCAGTTTTCCAAGGGCGGAGTCAAGCTATTCAGCTCATCAATCTCCTCGGGACATATGCGCTTGGTCAGGAAGCCATCGTCCAGAAACCACACATCGCGATGCTGCACAACACCGGCCTTGATCAAGACACAGCCGCTGTCGGGATGACGTGGTGCTATCCAAGAGACCTCTATGTGGGTTTTGGCGTTTGTGTTGGTGCTCTCTACCATGTTCTCGCAGCCCACACTGAATCTGGTGTCCGTGGTGCCCAGCAGCTCAAAGTGTCCGGTCATATCCAGGCCACTCAGGCCTGCTGACTGATCCTCAGCCTCGATGACCAAGGTGAAGCTTACAAACTTCAGGTTGATGGGACAGAACAGGGAAACTGGAGAGCAAAATATATTTGACCAGCAAATCGGTTATGGACTTGACTCCACTCTCACCATTGTATTGATGCTCTGGCACATAGGTGGCGGGATTTCCATCTATCAGAATCTTAAAGTTATCATCCACAGCGGATCTCTCGCCGGTGGCTGCCTGTGGCACGCGATTGCAGGCTCCTCTCACTTCCAAGGCCAAGGGAATGAGCAGCAAAAAAAGGAGGATCATTCTTACACGATCTTGACGATCTGCTCTGGTCCACAGCTCAACGACAACTGAGTGCCAAAATTGGGTGAGTCGTTGCCATTAATCGATGAGCGCCTCAATTTATCAATTATCCCCTTAGACGGCGCCTGTGCCATCTCTTGATTGAGTTGCCTTCAATTAGGAATAGTTGCCTCTCGTGGCACGCTCTTCAATTGGAGATGCTCGGAGCTCGGGTTCTTTGAACTTGGAACCGGGCAAAAATCACTCGAAATGGATCTGGGTCAATGACAAACTGATGTGAGACGGAAATGAAATGATATAAATCTTTGGGAAACTGAAAATTCTTGGAACTAAACTAGATTATCCTTAGATTGTTATTAATTTGTCAGATCTTTGGGTAATCTATAGCTTTTCATATATTTGATTATTCGTACGATTGTGATTACATATGTGATGTACAATTAATACTTTTTGCAGCTGAAGATTCCCTCGAGTCACCACCTCTCCGGCTCATCGTTGCTGCTGAGCAGGCAGGGCATCATCACGCACTTCTCCATGCGAACGCGGTCCTTGCACTTGTAGCTCAGATCGGTATTGAGCAAGGTGCGAGTGCGTTGGCGCACTGCATTGTCGCCGCAGCTGGCGGTGCAGGGCGTCCACGCAGACCACTCCGAGTAGCGACACTCGTCCCGGGGCTCTGGCTGCGGAGGAGCCTTCACCACATGCCGGCGCTCGCCGAAGCCACGTCCACTTATCGAGTACATATCCTCGCAACGCTGGTAGCAGCGATCCAGACGCACCAGATGCTTGGGACATGGCTTGCCGCCGTACTTGGGCGTTCGGAGCACCCGGCGGGTGCGCAACTGGTAGCCATCGCCGCAGGTGGCATTGCAACTATAGGCCACCCACTCGGACACCATGCAGTCCACAGGCGGCAGACCGTCGTGCTGGAGTTCCTGCTTGTGGCGCGGCAGGCGGCATGTTTCCTCGCATTCCTCCTTCGACTTGAACTTGTTCCGGTTGACGTCGCAGCGATCCGACCAGTAAATGCCACACTGGTCACTCACGTGGTCGTAGTACCAGTAGTTGGCCACATCGCTGTCCCGGCAGGGACTGTCCACCAGCTCATCATAGCAGAAGCTAGGCACTATGGTGTCGCAGCTGGGATTCGTGCAGTTCACCTCCTCGTGTAGCTTGATGTGCCGGCAGGGATCTTGTCCGTCATCGTTGGGATCACTCACACCATACACCTGATTGTTGTTCCACACCTTACGGATGCGCTGCCGCCGGCCATGACCACCGCAGGGACCCAGACAGGGCGAGAAGTCCGACCAGGGTGTGACTCCGCAAACGGGAGGTATAAAGTCCTCTCGATGCTGACTGTAGCTCTCAAAGTTCCGGAAGATTGAACGCTTCTCGGCATCTCCTTCATCGCCGCCGCCTTCCAGCTCTTCGTTAGGTTCTCCCCCATCACCGCCGCCATTCTCTATGTCGCCGCCGCACTCCATGGCCTCGCAGATCCTGGTCTCGTGCAGACGCGCCCTGCTGGCCTTCTGGCACTTCTTCTTGGCCTTCTTGTTGAGGTAATGACGTGAACGGGTCATCTCGCCAGTTCCACAGGTCACCGTGCAGGAGGACCACTCGGTCCACTCGGACAGTCCGCACTGGGGATCATCGTTGCTGGGTGGAGGAGCACCACCCGCCTCCTGCTCAGCTGCCTCGGCTGCCTCCTCATTGAAGCTAGCGCACTGGCGGCCCACGCAGTTTTTCTCCTCACGGAGAGCATTGTTGCAGCGATGACGCTGTGGAAAGGATGGGGACTTATTGCAGGACAAGTTTTGGATCTTTAAATCCATTTCTCACCGAGGCCAGCGCCGGATTCTTGAACTCGCGGATTCTGTACTGCTTGCCGGGTCCGCACTTGGTGGTGCACTCATCCCACCTCGACCAGGAGTGTGTGGCACACTCCGGGGGCAACTGCTCCGCTGTGGTAAGATACTTGAGGATTTATTATGATCTAGGATGTGGGTTTTAAGACTCACAGTCGGTGGACTCGCAGTTCTTCTCGTACAGGCGTCGCCGGTTGATGTGCAAGGTGGCCAGAGGCTTCATGTCGGCTCCAGTGGGATCGTAAAAGGGAGAGCGAGGATCATTGGGAAAGTTGGACTTGATACGACGCACCACATCCGGCGGCACTTGCGGCTGATCTGCGGACTGGGAAATCCTGAATATTAAATTTGTTCAAGAATAAATCAAAGCACGTACCATATATGAAGGACCACTGTCCGTGCCTGCATCCCAAGGATACAGATTGTGCACCTTGTTCTCCACCCAAGAGCAGTTTGGCAGGCACAGCTCTAGCCCAGAGACACCCACAATCCAATCAGGCGAAGGATCCACCATGGAGACCAAGGATATCAAGTGATGATTGGAGTCCACACGGAACACGGCAAATGTTTTGCCCGTGACATTCGGATAGGTGATGCCTCTGGCCTTGATAATTGTGCGAATGTGCTCGCTTTGATCCTTCAGCTCGCTCTCCAGCGTGCGCGTGGAACCGTGCTCCGCCACCTCGCGCAGTCCCTCGCTGGCCAGCTCTCCATACTGCCAGAACCTATAGTCGATGGTGTGAGAGGCGCCAATGATGTCACTGAACCGGGTGCGCCAGCTATTTGCAGGAAAGTCCTTGGGATGTGTGTGCCGTGACCACTTTCCTTCGAAGGTTAGCTGGAAAAGATAATTAAAAGCTCGAATTTTTAACCGGAAGTTAACTTCTTGCAGGGAACCCACCTCATACTTGGCCTCATCGCAAGCACAACAGGGATCCACTATGCTGGGCTGTGTGTCAATATCATCTGCCTCCTCCTCGCACATGCGCTTGGTGAGGAAGCCATCGTCCATGAACCACACATCACGATGCTGCATCACCGTTGCCCTTAGAAGAATACAGCCTTGTCCTGGACTGGACGGAGCCACCCAGACAACGTCCACGCGGGTTTTGACATTCGTATTGGTGTTCTCCACCAGATTGGCGCAGCGGGGACTGAAGCGGGTCTCGGCCAGATCGCTTATCTCCCAGGTGCCCAAGGCATTGGGATCACCTTCACTCTCGCCCGTCTCCAGATCGATCGAAAGCATAAAGCTCACAAAGGTTTGACCAGAAAAGGCACTGAGGGATACTAAAAGCCGGAAAAATTATAAGAAAAATAATTTATTTTCTCAAATTAAGCCACTCACCATTATATTTCTGACCGGGAATATAACTCTGGGCATTCCCAGCCACGGACAGCACATAGTTGTCGTCCACGGGTGACTTGGCAGCAGTGGCTCCCAAAGGAACCCGATTGCAGGCCTCGATCCTGGGTAAAATAATCGCCAGAGCCAGCAGCCACCATAAACTCTTTAAAGCTCGCATTGCGAAATACTAGAAAATTATGCAATTTAATTGAAATACAAATCTATCCATCCACGTGGTTGTGGAAAACTATTTCTGGCCACAATTTTCAAATGCACTTAATTGTCTTAATTATCCGCATTCGTATCGAATGTCAATGGCAGCTAGTGGAGGATGGGGCCTAGTCCCAGTTGTAAATTGAACTTGAATTTGTGGAGGCAGCCTTCAACTAGAGATAGCTTTACCCGATATATATCCGATATAGTATATATACACTTTCCATTTCCTTTGAGAGCTAAGCCCAATTGCCATGCGGAACTTGAACTAGGCGGCGTGGTTGTTTACCCCTTGAAAAACGGATCGCATCGCGTATATATGTGCACTATATAGACCCGCTACGTCACTGATTAAATTCAATTGAAAAACATGCCGTCTGTCTACCAAGCAAAAGTGAGCAAAATAACTACTGTCCCTCGTTAGAGGCGAGAGACCGTAACCCATTCCCATAGATATATCATCATTAAAGGCACTTTTAGGGCTTCCCTGTGGAGGAACACGGCACTGAAAAGGGGTGGTTACAAGTACACTTTTATGTTTTAATAGGTAGATTAGGGTTTTAATTTTTAAAACTATTAACTAGCTGAGATTTTTAATTTTTTAGATGATTTGTGGCCTCCTTGGTGTTCAGGATGGATCTATGGAACCACGATATTATGTGTAAACTGGAGAACCTACTCGTAACGCACTCGAACCACAACTGAATGCAAATTTCCCCCAGAGCCGATTATTGGACAGACGACGTGCATCGGTAGGGTAGATTATAAAGAGCAATATATAAGAGAGGCAGACAGAGAGACCCATCGGTGCTCTATGTTTATATTCTATGGTAATTTAGCACGGCTTGCTTTTCATTCCACAATTCTCATTTGTTGATATCTTTCCCTTGGCTTTTATCGGCTTTTTTGTTTACACACATCTATTCTAAACAAAGTCTGTGGGACACAGTGGGCCTTGTCTCTTCTAATGACAATTTTAAATTATTTTCCATAGTTTATTTGTAAACTCGAAACTCATAAGAACATTATTTTGTACTGTAAAAACACATTACAATTGTTCTGAATTTTCTTTAGAAATTTATTTGTTTAGAAAACATAATTAAAACTAATTATTTAGGATACAGTATAAATTTTAAGTTTAATTTTTTTTTGAAGCCAAAATGATTGAAACCGTTCGTGGTAAGTTAAGATCCTTAATTGATTTCTAAACCAAGACTTATCCGATTTAAATCGCAGGCAACAAAGCCTCTGTATTGAGGTCGCGGATACCCCGTTTTAAAGACAACCGGCCGCAGCTCACCCCTCTACCCCCTCTACCAAAGGATCGACAGCGGAAGTCCGAGGCGGAAACCGTCTCGGAGATACGAGCCCGCTCGTCGTCGTGCACACCTTTGCGGACAAGTGAGTGATAGTTTCTGGTGGTTTCTAGTAAACCATTACTAGGTTTTTTTTATTGCAGCCCATACATTACAAACCAGACAGAACTGGATGCAGGCCCTCGAGGCGGAGCAAAAGAATCTTGAGATTATACAGAACACTTTTATGAACAAAATCCGCAACTTGGCTGAACAGGGTCGGAAGCTACCAGGCACCTACAAGTTTGTGTTTATGGTGGGCAATGATAATCGCGAGTTGGTGGAGGATTCCCGTAGGTTTCTACATATAAGAATTAAGGTAATATTACTTTGAATTCATTATTATCCTTCATTGTAGCTGTCGATTCTGTTGAAAAAAACGAGAAGCTATTGACCGATAAGCTGGCTCAACGGGATGAAACCATCAGTGAACTGCAGAAAAAGCTGTTACTTAGAGAGGAACTGACCTCCAAGCTGGTTTCAGAGCTGGCCGAGAGCCAGAAAAAGGACTCGCGTCTAGAAGCTGAGGCTGTGTCCTATAAGACAAAGCAAGTTTAAAGAATTTTCTGCTTAAGAAAACCCAAACTCAACTGTGATATTTCTGATCTTGCAGATTTTACCAACTATATACACATTTCCAGGAAACGGATATTAGACTGAAGGATGCCACCGAACAAGTAAAAAGAAACACAGACACTGTAATCGAAATGATGTGAGTAAAACTGATCAGCAGAGTAAATTATATATAATATTATATCTTCTTTCTATCCCAGGGAGGTGCTCATCCAGGTAAAAGCAACTGTCGACAAGGAGCTGGCCAGTATGATGGAGCAAAACCAAGCCAACTATGAGCTGCTAGCTGCCCGTTCCAAGACGATCATAAAACTGCAGCAGAGCGAGTTGAAATTTAAGGAGCAATACGGAAACCTCTTCCAAGAACTGAGCCAGAAAAATACGCTTATGAACCTGGTGGGGATTTAGCCCGTGTGTCCTTCCCTAAGTTACTTTCTTACCCTCGATTTCCTTCCAGCTAAGCAACGAACTTGACGCCAAGAATGATCAGCTCGACCAAGTAATAAAAACCCTGAAGGAGAAACTGGATGCTGTGGCCAAGCAGCAAAACACAATCAGGCTGCTGGAGGAGCAGGCATCTCGTACTTCTTTGGTGCGCACCAAGCACGAGGAGCGTATGGCCTCCATGCAGTTGGAAATTGCACAGCTGAAGCAGTGTTTGTGAGTAAATTGATTTACTTTTCTTTAAATTATAATAATTATAATAGTTTTTTGACCATTTCTATAGGAGCAATCATGCTCATGTTATGGTTGCCAACATCGAGGACATGGAAGCTGTGAGGGCTCAGCATCAGCCACTTCCTCAGCCAGAACTGTAGACTTCCGGCATTACCTTAAGTTACCACTGCATCCTGTTGCCTCACGGATTTTGCCACACAAATTTATTGTACTTTTTGGCTCTTTCGTTGATTTTCAGTAAAGACAATTTTTTAAAATCTGGTCAAGTCTCGTTTAGGGCGGCGTTTGGCGGCATGATGAATCGGATTAGCCGACTGGCTATGATTGGTTCAGGAATTTGAATCTGGGACAATTAATTAAAGTGATTCGCATTTTTGAGGGCAGGGTTGCGGCAATTTCTAGCCATCTACTGAGATAAATTTAATTGTATTAGATATTAAATATATATTTTATTTATAAATCTCCAAGATTTATGGTACAACCAAGATCACTTTGTATAAATATAATATAATTTCCAGACAAATCGACGCTCTTCGGTATCTGCTGCTGCTTCTCCGGACTCTGTAGGTTTCCCAGTAGATAATCTACAGAATGTCAGTTAGTTGCGTACGGCAGCTTGCTAGGAACGGTTCTGCTCCAAAATTTAGACCGCCTTGGCGTAAGTTGAAGAAGTGTCTGTGTCTTGTGTGTGGTGCTGGCTGCAGATTAAATAGTGCGTGTTTGACAGAGATAAAAAGGATAAATTGCCCCCACGAGTTTAGGGCCTAAAGCTAGCATATTTTTGATAACAGAAACAACCCAAATCTAACGCTAAGCTTAGACCAACAAACTTTCCCCGTCTGGCTGCTATATTTAAATGTGATTTGGTGAATTATGTTTGCCTTTTTGGCCTGTTAACACTCTCTAGTCAGATAAGAAGTGATTCTTCAGACAATTCTTCAGTTTCTCAAGAGTATTTGGACACACCTTGGTTCTAGATCTGGACAACATGGTAAACATTTCAGTTCGGGTGATTAATGGTCGCGTTGAACCCTCCAATTTGATTGCCATTTTCCGTATCAGCAAACCGAAGCAAAGCCCATAAATTGTAATTGCTCGAGATAACTTGAGGAATCTCGCACATAATTAATTGTCTAAAAAAAAAACAAAGGTCTCAATTAATCCATAACCAAATGGAAAGGGGAATTGTATATTTATAAAAAGCTGAAAATGATAGAAAAGTATGTGTGGCTAGGCTAATCCTTGCTCTAAAGTATTTGCTTTTTGTTCTTGCTTATTCATCTAGTTGCACCTAAGCTTTTGTGTTGTCTACTGCCTGCATTCCATTCACTGTTTTATGCCTTAAATCAGCCCTAATCCGACACTATGGATGATGCAGAGTATCAGAAGCTGGGTCGAAGCATGACTGAGAACCAAGGATCTAGGACAAATCAACCCGAAGGGAACACTGGCATCAGTGCTGTAATATACACAAGCCAAGGAGAGGAAGTGAGTGTACTTGGGGGCACAATTATTCGGCAGACTGTATCCTGTGATCCCTTAGCTCACCATAAACTGCGATGTCATCCAGGAGGAAATTCCATCGGAGTCCTCAGGCCAGCGAGATCAGTGGAGTAAGGGTGTGGAGTTTCTCTTCTCCTGCATCGCCCTCTCTGTGGGCCTGGGAAATGTCTGGAGATTTCCTTTCATAGCTTTGGAGAATGGTGGCGGTGCCTTCTTGATTCCCTATGTGATAGTGCTCCTTCTAATTGGAAGACCCGTCTACTATTTGGAGGTGATTATAGGCCAGTTTTCGAGTCGTGGTTGCATCAAGGCTTTCGACATGGCGCCTATAATGAAGGGTGAGTAATACACTTAGAGAAAATTATCTCAGAGAAGATTTAATCTATAAATTATTCTTTCAGGCATTGCCTATGGTCAGGTGTACTCCACCGCCTTGGCCACCACCTACTATGCCTGCATTATGGCCCTTACCATTAGGTATTTGGTGGCCAGTTTCGATGAAATACTGCCCTGGACTTACTGCCTGGTGGAATGGGGCAGCAACTGTGTGGCCACGGGAGCATCTGCAGAAAATAATACATCCATTGAGCAAGGTGTTTCCTCTGCAGAGCTCTATTTTACGTGGGTATTTGTAATAATTTTTAAAGAACCCTAAAAAGCCCCCTTATTCCTGCAGTCGAACTGTACTCCGGGAACCGGACAACTTGTATGAGAGTGGCCTGGGCACGCCCAGCTGGGATCTGGTATTGTGTCTCATGGCCACCTGGCTCATTATTGGCACGATTCTGTGCAAAGGCATTCGCAGTTCGGGCAAGGCGTCTTATTTTTTGGCCTTGTTTCCTTATGTGATCATGTTCATCCTGCTGATCAGGGCGGTCACTTTGCCAGGAGCCTGGCGGGGAATAGTCTATTTCCTGGAGCCTCAATGGTCGCAGCTGCTCAATCCCCATGTGTGGTATGCGGCCATCACCCAGATGTTCTTCTCGCTGGCCATTTGCTTTGGCACCCTGGTCATGTATGCCTCCTTTAATGATTTTCACAAGAATGTGCACAAGTAAGGATTTTTAATTTTACATTCTAAAAATTGAAGGATAACTCATATATATTCCTTTCCAGAGATGTGATCATCATCACCACCATTGACTCACTGACTTCTATACTGGCTGGCTGCATTATCTTTGGCATTCTAGGAAATCTAGCCCATGAAACCAATACCGAGGACATCTCCAAGGTTGTGAAAGGCGGAGCTGGTCTGGCCTTCATCTCCTATCCGGAGGCCATAGCCAAGTTCAACTTTTTGCCTCAATTGTTTGCTGTGCTGTTCTTCTTTATGCTCCTGGTACTGGGTATTGGTTCAAACATAGGCATGGCCAGCTGTGTGATCAACGTGGTCAAGGATCGCTTCACCCACTTGCCCCACTGGCTGCTGGCGGTGAGTGCCTCTGTGATTGGTTTCCTCTGCGGCCTGGTGTACATGACGCCGGGCGGGCAATTTGTGCTGAATCTGGTGGATTTTTATGGCTGCACCTTCATCGCCTTGGTCCTGGCCATTGCGGAACTGCTGGCTGTGGGTTGGATTTATGGAGTAAAGCGTATTTGCAGCGACATAGAGTTTATGTTGAATGTGAAGACTAGTTTTTACTGGCGCATTTGCTGGGCCATTGTGGCGCCGGGACTGATGTTCCTAGTCCTGGTCTACATGCTGTGTAGTTATGAGCCCTTGACCTATCGCAAAGTGGAGTATCCGCCGGCGTACTACTTGGCGGGTTGGATTATATGGGGAGTGGGAGTGCTGCAGTTGCCCTTCTGGGCTTTGTATACGATTTTCCAGCAGCCGGGCAAGACATTTAGCAGTGTAAGTAAAGGATATATTTTAACAAAGACTTTAATGTTATTTATATATTTATTTTTTCCTTCTTTAGAAACTCCGAATGGCCCTGCAACCCACTGCCAACTGGGGTCCCCTCCAGACCCAAAAGTACGAGGCTTATATCCTGCACAGAAAACGGCAGGCGGACATCAAGAGTTCACGGGGCGGCTACTTGTTCGACAATATTTTCGGCTGAAAAACCCTTAAAAATACCTTAAGTTTATTTTAATTTTACGCTTTATTGTTATTGGCTTCAAGCTTGTAGCTTAAGTTGTGACAAAAAATTTCAAACATTCGGTAATTATTATAATTATTTCCTTAGGCTTTAGGCTTAGCATAAGCTTTGCAAGTTGTTGGTTTTATTAAGGACTAAATATCTAAATAATCGTATTAATTTGGGAAAGAATAAGCCAGAGACTTTTGAATTTTCCATGGCAGCTAAAAATGATATTGTCTTTGACCGGATGAAATGAAGTTCTATTGTGGCTTGTGTTAGTCCTTACATATCCTTGTTTTCTATGTATGCATTTTTTGTGGGGCTCTGCTCTGCTTTAGTTTAATTATCACAGCACTTTTTGATTCTGTTGGTATTGTGCAAAATTATATATGTTCCTCAAATACACTGTTGTGTGTTTGCGTGTGAAGTAAGTGCCTTAAAAGTTCACCGAACTATTTACAATTGTTACAAGTATATATCATATATGCTCTTATATAGGGTATATTTTCTAGAGTGTTTTTGTGTGGCAAGCTATGGCCAAGCATTAAATTGTTAAATTTTGTATTGAAAATTTCCTATTTGGCGTACGCTTAGATTTAAAAAAAGTGAAATTTTAAATAATTGTTTGATTTACTCGTTAGTTAAGATTAGTTTTGCTTATGTCTTTGGCAGATTTCTGTTAGATTTGGGCAAAGTTAGCTAGATCCCCCATCCCACCGATGAAACCCATTCAATTTTACACTTAACCCCCTGGCAAACTCGTTTTTCTTTCTATTTTTTTTATGCTAAGAATTGACTTTGGTTTGCAGATTTCATAGCCTACATTTCAGCGCAAAATTCAGCGTTTATATTTGTGATTAACTGCTGGGATTATATCTATGATGGACTATATATAGTTCCCACCGAATCTCTATTGGCTGTGGCTAAAATGGAAGTTCTCTTCGCTACCAACTCACACTAGATATGGTCCTATTTATTGGGCTTGCCTCTATATGATTTATAGAAAAATCTAGCACACGATATGGATTTACCTTGAGTATATTGTCTACTACTTATCTTAGATGTCTCCTAGTTTTCCTCCTCTGAGCTGCTGATAGAGAGTTTAAAAGTCTGCCTAGGCCTAGTAAATATATATATATATCGAATCAGAAAATCACGTGTAACAGGTGCAGTTTCTTTGCAGTGTTGGTTTCGCTTTAGTTTTAGCCTTGGCTATGTACAGGAGTAGATACGAGTAGAAAGTCGCGCGACTAGAAGGCCTGTATTGGTCGATAGAGTCCCGTATAGCCGCAGAGTCGGGCCCGCAGCGCCGGGATCAGGAAGGCGGCCAGCGAGATGTCCTTGAGCAGGTCGGCACACTCGCACACCAGCAGGTACATCTTGTCGCCCTTCTGCGAGGTGCTCTTGTGCAGGGCGATGCGCCTCAGGCCCGCGGCACGTGGCAAGTACCTGTAAAAGTTTGGGCGGGCAGGACAATGGAGCAGCAATCAGTAACGGAGCCATCGGGATGAGTAACGAGTGCCATTTCAAAGGCTCTCTCCGTTTCGTTTTGAACATACCTGTACAGCATCCGGGCGCCTGTCCAGTAGAGCCAATTCTTTTCGAATCGTTCGCCATCGTCGCCCTCGAAAACCTGCGAAATTAAAATTGAATTTTTCATGAAACTTTTTCCTGCAACTCCTCTGCTTCTTTGGGGTTGGGATTGGGGGTGGTTTGAAAACCCACCTTGAACACACTAATAATATAGCCAGTGGCCGCGGTCTGCGTCTTCTTGAAGCTGCCGGCCTCATTGGAGGGCAGCACCAAAGGCGGCCGGCAAATGGCAGCCACCTCGCTGTATAGGTCCAAGGTGTGGGCGGCAGTGTATCTGCGAATGAATCGGCATCGAGATTGGAAAATAAATAGGCAATTTCCCTGGGCCCGAATGGCCTCAGTTCGAGGAGCACTCACTTGAGGGCCTTTGGCTCGAACTTGGACAGCGAGGAGACGCGCAGGCCGGCATAGAAGTTGGAAGGATCCGTTTGTAGGGTGTTGATCAGGTAATAAGAGATGAAGGGGAACTCGGCTGGAGGGTAGAGAAAATATATTTAATTTTAGGATAATAATATAAATAAAACTAAGAAGAGATAAGGAAGTTATAATGCGAATATGGAAGTATTAGTATTTTAAGAAAGAAATTAACTATTTTGCTTTACTTTAGATAAATTGAGGTATATAATAAAAATTAATAATAATTATTATAGATATTATATATTAAATCTTAGACTCTTTTTGAAATATTAAACTGTACTCACAACTCTTTTCCATGTTGGCCAACAGCATTCCGCCCACAGCTGTGTTGGCCTGTTGCACTTCCGTCAGCAGTTCGGCGGCTATGGAGCGTTGCTTGAGCAGCGGATGGGAGAGTGGCGACTCCATTACTGGATCAATGGCCTCCAAAGGACTCATCAAATGCACCAGGATGCAGAGTTTGGGATCGGAGACCTCCAGCACGCTCAGAGGACTCATGGCCTTGCCCTCAGCATTCAAAGCGGGCAGCTGAAAATTCATGAATTATTAATATATTATAAATACAATTATATATTTATTTAATATTATATTATTTATTAAATATTATTATTTATTAAAAATATTTAGACTCACCGGTATACCAGCTGGCAGGAATCGATCCACACTATGCACGGGAATGATGAAGCAGTCGCGATCCAGGGTGGCCAGCGAGATGGGTTCCGCCCGTGTGACTCCCGAGTTGGCGCCGCCACCAAAGTTCACTGTAAATTACAGTAAGACAACATTAAAAACTCCCTTAAAACACAAGCCATAGTTACAGTTAGCCATTTAGTTATTAAAATTACATCAAAACGTATTAGCTTTTGGCAAGCTGTCGATGGACAATTACAACACATTTTAAGAATAGAATGATGATCCTTGAAGGTAATTCGAAAAGCTGTCAAAAGCAGCAGCTTAAGATCCTTGGTGAGCATAAATTAAAAGCTAGATTACGGGAGTTTAACAGGTAAGTATATCCTGAAACTCCTTTTTGTTTTTAGTGCTTGTGATTCCCCAGAAGCTGGCGGCAAAATACTGAAAGCAAGAGCAAAGCTTTTTACACTTCAAGCGTCTCCGAGAACATGTGTCTAGCTTTCAGTATTTTTGGTAATAGATTATGTGTTTTGTAGTATCACCAACAATCAGGAACGAAAAAGGATATAGAAACACTTAAACAAGACAGAACTTGCAGCAAGAGAAGAAAATCCTTAGAGGTTAGCTAAATACAACACGTGCAACATTAGGGGGAGACTTTGAGTGGGATTAGAAACATTTTTAGGGGGGATTTTGGAACTTGGATAGTTGGAAATTTGGGTTTGGGGTTTTGAGTGCTTCAGTGTGGGTTTTTTTATAGGCAGAGCTGCGCATAGGAAAACCTCGAGAGGCCCAAGACATTCGGCTAGCAAACGAAGCTTGCTTGGGTCCCTCGGGTGCTCTGTGTGGGCAGCCCTGCTTATTTGGGTTTCGTGTGAGCTGGCTGGGCTTTATGACATTAGTGTTGATAGTTTTCTTTTCTTTTGGGCAGCAACAACAACAACTATAGTTGAGAACGCATCAGATCGATTCAGATTCCAATGGATTTTCAGTTACTATATCAGAGGACTCAGGGAACTGTGGGTGTGTGTGTCAGGACTCAAACCTTGCCGCGTGGCTGCAGCCGCGGCCGCTAGCAATGTGGTTGTTGCCGTGGCCACCGTTGCATCAGCGTACCCCAGTCTCGTTGCTGTTGTTGCTGCTGCAGTTGTTGTTGCCATGTAATGATGCTGTAGCTGCTGCTGTAGTTGCTGTTGCTGCTCTAGCTGCTGCTGCAGGCGTATCTGGCTATTGCCGGCACTGTTGGTGGCCTCCGTACCCGGTCCGCTGCTGCCATTGCTGTTCCATCGCATCAGGGAGACGGATGGCCGGCGGTCAACCAGAGGCTGGGGCATATCCAGCTCGTAGGGCAGGTTCCCAGGCAGCGCCAGCGAGGGAGCGTTGCTCGAGATCGGTGTGCTGGGTATGCCTGACAGGGCGCTACATCGTTCTGCAATTGGATTCTGTCGATACTTTATATGCACACAAAACGCAAAACTCAAAACACAAAACACACAGCAAACAGAACAACTTAAAACGGGGAAAGAGGGCAGGGGGAATGAGGGTGCGGAAAGAGTATCAGTAGTGTGTGTGTGTGTGCCTGGGTGTGCTGGAGAAAGATTGGGTCGATTTTGTTGAAGGAGGAACAAGGATTTATAGCTTAAGATATTTTTATTAAATAATAAACCTTTTCTCTGAAAATACAAATATATATTTATAAATTTCCCCACCCCCAAAAATCGACCCATCTAATAATATGAAGTGCAAAAAGAAGGGGCGGTACAGGGGGGACTCAGTTCCTTTTCGTTTGTAGAATTTTTGTTCAAAAGTCTCTTTTATTTTTTTTTTTGGCCAAAACTAGACACATTCATCAGTTTCGTGGGGTTAGTAGGCTCTGCCGCTGCGGTTGCCGCTGCTAAGAACTCCATTGACCTTGGTCTTTAAGGCTGGGCGCTAAGTTCAAGGCCATTGCCGCTGGCGGTGGGCGTGGCAAGTACGAATAGTTAAAAGGGGAAATCAAATAGTAACTTACATACGCGTTTCGCATTTGCTTTCTGTGTGCGCACGATGCCCTTTAAGCCAAGCCAACTGGAAACTGGAAGATTAGCTGATGCTTACAGTCACACAAATACCTACACACACACACACTCATATAAGTATAAATATCACACACACACTTCACACTGAGGCAGAGCTTAGAAGGCGGAAGCGATGCTTCGATAGCAGGTAATATCCATTAACAGGTGAACTGTTGGAACTCTGGGGTTAGTAAAGCCATGAAAAGGGGTTTTATTTTTCTATTTTCTGTTTTAACTAAGCTCAATTTAAGGAAAATAATTAATTCTTATTAAAAGTTCTTTTTAAAAAAATAAGGTTTTTAAGATTTAGAGGTAAAATATTGAAGCTTCCTACCCAAACGTGATTTCTAAACATTTTTGTGGCATAAATTAAAGAAATCTCTGTTTTTAGTTAACCCACATAAATTCAATTCACTTTAAA
>JAEIIL010020163.1:0-17816 GCA_018905715.1 Drosophila lini
GATTTTTTGAAACTGGAATTGTTCTGGGAAATATATATACTATAAGACTAATTCTCAAGTATTACCTAAAGCAAATCCATTCGAAGACTGAATTCAACTTAATTGTAAAAATCATTTTCAGGAAAACTATAAAATCATTTAAAAAGTCCTACAAGTCGTACAATTACTAGAATAATCGAAATATCCCAAGAAATATCCTAGAATTTCCTTATGATAACTTAAATTATGAGATCCACCACCTTAGATAATTACCCAAATAGCCATATTCCATTATGGATTATTTGGGGGAAAGCTTCGGAAACTGACAACGGATAGGACATATAGTACATACGTACATACGTGCAGGCTGCAGGGAATCCAGTGGATCCTGTCCAGGTAGCTGTGAGACATGAGTAGCTTGTGTGTTTTCGAGTTGAGGTTACAGCTGTGTGTCTTAAACATATCAACTAACTAAGCGTAGGCGTAGGCTTGCGAGTGGGCGTGGCTGGGCCCCTACTTTTCATCCTCCTTCTGGTGCTCCTCCTTTACTGCTCCTGGCTGCTGGATGAGGAACACTCCTCCATCCGCTCGGGTATCGTGGGCTAGAGGAACTCCCGCTTGGAACCACTGCTCCTGGGCCCGCTGCCTGTGGGCGTGGTGGTGGGTGTGCCACTGCCGCTGCCCGTTGGAGGCGGCGTTGGTGTAGTGGCCGCCGTGGGTGAAGTGACCCCCCCGGCACCCGTTCCCACTCCCGCTGAAGTCGTGGGCAGCTGGGCCGCCGTAAAGTCCTCCTCGAGCAGGCGTAGATGAGGCAGCTGTCCCGCTGGTGCTGCCGCTGCCGCTGCCGTTGCTGCTCCTGGTGGCGACATGTCCGTCGCCGACGACTGATGATCCGCTGACGCTGGCGCCGACATCGTGCCAGATCCGGTAACGGATCCCATGGGAGCGGCGGTCGCGGTGCCGGCCGACGAGGCGAGTGTCTGCTTAGGAGGCGCCGGTGCTTTCCTGCTCTTCGAGCGTCGCTTCTTGAGCATCAGCGGCCCCAGGCCGTTGCCTCCCGCGCTCGACACAGCTGGGGCGCCCGGATTTAGCAGGCCGCCACCAGCGCCAGCTCCAGATTCATGTCCCTGTCCCTGTCCCGATCCCGATCCTCCTGGCGATGAGATGGTTATCACAGTATCCACGGGACTGGTAACCAAGGACGGTGTCTGTGTCAGGGTCTGGGTTGTGGTGGTGGTGGGCGTAACAACGGCGCCGCCACCGCCGCCGCCGCCCGCGCCGCAGCCTGCGCAGATCTCGTCGCCGGGCGTGGTCTGGCCACTGCTATTATCCGGAGCAGAGCCGACGCCGGCTCCCCCCGGTGAGGCACCCGGCGGTGCCAGCCGCTTGACCAGCTCGCCGAGCAGATCTTCGATGCGACCGATGCGCTGCTGCATGCGCTGCAGCTCCAGCCGGACGTCCACCTTCATGTCCAGCACGGTGGCGATGAGATCGCGCTGCGCCAGCGTGGGCGGCGTCTCGCGCAGCCCCGTGTCGTAGGTGTCCGAGGTGGTGGCCCTCGAGCTGGCCATCTCGATCTGCCGTTCGCGCTCCAGCGCCAGGTTACGTTCCGTTTTGGTTGAGCCGGCTCCTCCTGCCGTCTCGATAGTGGCTACTACTCCTGAGGATCCTCCAGTTGATCCTGCTGCTCCCGCGGCAGCAGCAGCTCCACCCTCTATGACCACACGGCTGTCGCGACTGGGCGGCGAGGAGTCCACCTCGCCGCCCTCGTCGATGGTGTCCTGGCGGGCGAGGGTCGCCTGGCTTGCCTGCAGCTTAGGCGCCTTGGGAAAAACCTGGAGGTGACGTTTAATGGAACGATGGGCGATGGCGATGCGGATGCAAATGCGGGATTGGGCGGAAGGATGTGGCAGGAGGCGCATAACATTTTGTTATTTGTTTTTTTTTTTTTTTGAGGGAGAAAAGTGAGAAAAAGGTGTTTGAGTTTTTTTGGAATTTTTTTTTAAACGAAATTTTGGGTTGATTTTGGGTTTTTTTTTGTTGTTTGTTTTTATATCGATTGTTGAAGCATTTATTGCAGGTTGCAGGTTGCAGGTTGGCAGAGTGCAGTGCATTTTGAGTTTGTATTTTTTTTATTCCAATTTGTTGTTGATTTTTTAAATTAATTTTGAGTCGAAGTGCATTTAGTTTTGATTCCAATTCGTCGATTAATTAATCAATTGATTTGTCAAGTTTTTTTTTTAGTGGTTGGTTGTTGATTTTTGTTGTTGTTGTTGTTGTAGATGAACGCAGGCAAGAGTTGTTGTTGTTGTTGTTGTTGAAGTTTCAAAGATAGAGTGGCGGGAAAAGGTCGATAAACGATAAACGATAAAGAATAGAAAACATATCAATTGATTTGGTTGGGTGGTGTGGGGCGTTAGGGACTATTTTGGCAGTCTAAATAAACTAGGGGGCGGTTGTATGGAGAGGGGGCGTGGCAGTGGGCTTAACTATTCAGTGGGCGCAGTGCAGGAGGTACGGCTGTAAGCTCTAGGTTTTGTCTTTGGCCATAAGGCGGGCGTCCATCGATGGCGTTTTGTATCACAAATAATTGAGTGGATTAGCACTACATTTTCGATTATACCAAGCAATATATCGATCTAATCGCCCGCCCCTTAGCCTATCGGTAATAAGACCGATAAAACTGGTTTTGTGGTGTGGCAACTAGGGTAGCGGTAAACCAAACTAATTGTTCGTAAAACTTACTTTGCTTAATTGTAAATGCTTTCAATTCGATTGCACCAATTGTCAACATGGTAGATAGAAGTACGAAATGAAAATCGAACAAAATAATAGCAAAACGATCGAGTAACGGAGCCACATTCGGAATCGATATTGTTATCGTTATCAGAAGTGAAAAGAGCAAATGAAAGGAAAGTTATTTGAAAAACAAACGAAAGAAGAGAGACAGAGTTATCATTAAAAGGGAAACCCAAAGAGAGACACAGAAACAAACATGCATTTTAAAATTTCTTCAACAATCAATTGCATGGATGTTTGTTTAAGTTTTCTTTTTTTTTCTTTTGCAGATTAATATGTGAGAAAATACGTCTATAAGCCTGACATTTAAATATTTAATGTTATTTAATTTTATTACTATTATTTTTATACTTTATAAAAGACACTCTATAATTCCCAAGGACTTTTAGCAAGAACTGATTTTTAAAAACTTTGATATCGATATATTCACCGATTTATACCGATTCATGCCATATCTATTCCTATTTAAAATAATATTAAAAATCTTCTTCCGATTGGCAGGCGTATAAACGTATTTTGGGTGTGTCTTTCAACTAAAAAACAAATCAAGTTGAATTCTTCTCTTCAACGCTTTTCTTTCGTATCCTTGTGTAATGGTGTCTTAATGGATCGCTGATCCGGTGATCCCAGATGGCAGCTTCTGGATCTGAAATATACCGGATGCCAGTGGCTAGATCCCCGATCACCGATCATCAACTTTCCATCCAAACTCTGAGATCCCTGAAGGCCAGGGTCAAGGGCCAAGGGTCAAGTCAAGGCTTAATGACTAGCGATAATTACTTTGTTGCCTTGTCCACCATTGCTACTCGAAGTACTACTCTGCCGCGCTTGGGCGGTGCTCTCTCGGAGGCTTTCGCGGGCGCTCAAACTTCTCGAGACGGCTACCTTGGCGCTGGTGTCGCTAGCTGAATCGACGCTTGAACTGCC
Source organism: Drosophila lini (assembly GCA_018905715.1). Taxonomy (NCBI): domain Eukaryota; kingdom Metazoa; phylum Arthropoda; class Insecta; order Diptera; family Drosophilidae; genus Drosophila; species Drosophila lini. The sequence goes on from JAEIIL010020163.1 coordinate 3,706, forward strand.
CAGGAGGCGTCCCCACTTGCTGGCCCGCGTACTCCGCGCAGATGGTGGACCCGAGGATGGCGAGGGGGATGGCGATGGCGAGGGCACCGCCCCGGAGGCGGACGCGGATGCGGATGCGGATGCGTTGGCGGTGCCGAGGATGCGCGCGTCCTCGGTGAGTGTTAGTTTGGCTGGTAGCTTCTTGTATATGTTGTTTCAATTTTTTGTTGTTGTTGTTGGTTTTGTTGATTGTTGATTTTCGATTAACGATTAGCGATAAGCGATTGTTTTTTTTTTTATCGAGCATTATTATTGCGGGGATTTTTTTTTTTCAAATTGTAGCAAGCATTTGCGGAATAGGTTGTTCGAGCGCAAGACAGTTGGGTAAGACAAAAGAGAGAGAGAGAGAGAGAGAAATAGAGAGAGAGAGAAGAGTCGGGAGGAGGTGTAAGGAGATTTAAGGAATTTCATGAGAATTTTTAAGGTAATTTTCAGGGGAGTTTCAGGAAGGATGTAAGGGTAAAGATTTTCCATACATTTCGTAATTTCGATTGGATTTTGGGGTTTCAATGTGAGGATGGGTGGGGAAATAAAATACAGAATTTTCCGTTAGTAATTTTGTTTAAATGATTTTGATTTCAAGTTCAATTTAAAGCCAGATTTGCAATAAATTTTGTACAAAAAAGAAGACAAAGAAACAAAAAAACAAAAAAAAAAAAAACACACAGAGAAAGCAAAGAGGAAAGCAGTTAAGAACACGTAAACACCGAGTAAAGTTCACACACAAAAGTACAGTTGTGTGTAGGGCAAGGCCAAGCAGGTGGTCAAGGTGGTCAAGGTTTTGTGGTGTTTATGGTGTAATCAGCATGGGGAGAGAGCGTATTACAGTGGTGAGTTCAATGCGAGAATTATGCGAAAGCATGTTTTTAGAAAGACAAAGACAAAGAAAGACATACAACGAGCATAAGTCACTTGGTATACGGTTAATCGCTGCGATGATAAGAATATTAGTTAAAGCATTTCAACGGCAACAAAGTTACGATTAGTTACATCTCTAAATAGGGTACAAATATATTTGTATAACTACGCCTAAATACGGTTACAGTTAACACAGGTAACAGGTAACAACAGTTGCCACCAGGTTTAAGTGCCCAGGTGGATATATCGGTATCGGTTTTGGTATATCGGTACATTTTTCTTTTTTCTGCTGCGGTGAATTTGGTGGATTGTGAGGCTGAGGCTTCGGAAGAACAGTTAGTTAGTACAGTTAACGGTGAACAAATGGCAACGGAACGGGCTCGAACCGTGGGTGAGTTGGAGATGATACTTATACGTACAGGAACGGGAACAGAAAATTGGAACTTTCACACACACTCAGCAACGAAAGATGAAGTAATCATTAGCGATTGTAGGACAATATTTATGAGATTTCGATATATCGAATATATATTCAAAGTTCAAAGATCCATAGTTCAGTCTCAAGGTTTTCGTTTTGTTTTCTTTTTTTCAGATATTTAAAAGCACCGAAAATAATTTCAACATTTGAAATAGGACTATGAATGGGGATTGTAATTTGAAATAAAATAAACTCTACTTCATTTTAAAGCCCAATTTCAAGGCACAGATCAATAACAACTCCTTGATAGAAAACTTTATATAGGTAAACCCTTATTTACATCCAAATTCCCTCTCCAATCATCATACAAACGCAGTGACAAATGAAACGCAGAACTACGGTAAACACAACAGCGAAACACATGAAAATGGAACACATAACACACTGAAAGCGAAATGCAACGCAACAGAGAGAGATAGACAGAGAGAGAGAGATAGACACACAGAGTGGGAGAGACAGAGACAGACAGAGAGGCTATATTATTTGAGTTTAAGGACTCACCTTAGTACGCTCCACCTCGCCGTCACCCTTCTCGACATCACTTTGGCCCGATCCACCGACAATCTCCTTGCTACCGGCCTGAACCTGCGGCGTTCGCCGGAACTTGGAGAATATCTTCCGGACTAGATGATCCTGATTCTGGGGCAATTGCGGCTCGTTCTTACGCCGTTCGGCCAATTCTTTTTCGCGCTTCACATCGGCCACCTTGCGAAAAATCAGTCGATGTCTGAGATTGTAGGTGAGCACCAGATTGCGTGCAAAGCTATTCGCAAATGCCGAATAGAAATCGAGGACTTCGAGCAATTTATCACGTTTGATGGCATGCAAATCACAATAGGTTAGGGCGCGCACGTTGGCCGCGCTCTGGCCGACGGCCGAGTCCTTCCAGAATTGATCGCCGAAGACGTCGCCCTTGCCTGTGAAACGAAAAAAAAAAAATAATAATAATAATATACCAGAGAGAGAGAGACATAGTTTTATTCCCCTTATGATTTGCCTTACTTTGGGTGTAATCGATGCGGGACCAAAGGATAAACATAACTCACCCAATATAGCCACAACCTCGTCGTCCTGTATGACCTCCAGGCTGCCGGTGACAATGAAGCAAAGACTATCGATGCTCTCGCCGGTGTGATAGAGCAGATCCCCCGGCGCCGAATGGGACATCATAAAGTGCATCGCCAGTGCCCGGAGACAACCATCCGAGGCCAGACGAAATGCCGGATGCTCGTTAAATACTTTGCGATTTAGATGAACACATATGTCAGCCTTCATATCTTTCGGACAATAGTTTAGTACCTGCGAATTGTGAACGAGTTGCGAGTTGCGAGTGGCAGTTCTAATCGAATCGTATCGAATCGAATGAGATACCCTCTAAAGTCCCTTCTGTTTACTGAAATATTTGCGGACCACCAACACGGAGGTTTTCCACCCAGATTCTTCGCGCAGAGATTTTACTGGGAAGATACAGAGAGAGAGAGAGAGAGTGGGCGGTAGAAGCAGAAGAAGTTCTTCCAACCAGTTTCTTTAGCAGATTATGATTCTTCTGGGGTCTCAAGCTAACTTTGGATTCTGTATAACCAAAAATTGTTAGATTCTTTAGAAGAATTCCTCAAGCTGGCTAGCCCAGATGTAGAATCACATGCTGTTGCTGGAAGGCTTTCTATCTACACGTACCAGTCTCTAAGCCAGATTATGATTCTTCTGGGATTTCAAGCTAGATCTCATTTTTCTGGGGAAATTCCCTAAATTTGGATTAAGATTCTTCGAAAGAATTCTTCTAGCTTGCTAGCCTAGATATAGAATCACACTGTAATAAAGAACTCTGACTTCTGGCTTTCCATCATCTACAACGATTGAAGAATTTATTTTTCAGATTCTCTGGGGGGAATTCTTCAGCTCTAGTGGCTAACGGGACACGCACACGCACGCACACATACACTAATACACATACAACATTGATCGAGTGTCTCTGTGTGTGTGTGTGTCTGTTTCTCCTTGTGTGTGGGTGTCTGACTGTGTTTGTCTGTGTGTGGGTGTGGGTTTGTTTTTTTGTTTTATTTTTTTTTGGGTGCAGAGTGCCACTTCCGGGGAATCCCTGGCACTCCTCCCCTTCAGCTTTGAGTCTCAGTTAGGTTAAGGGGTTGGATGTGGGAACTCTAATTGCGGCACAAACTACAGTCAACGAAATAGGTATAAAGGTCAGTTTCAAAACGGCTTGAACCGTTTGCAAACTCTGTTTCTCTGTGGTTTTTATTTTTTTTTCTGTGAACCAAACATTGTGTGGTTTGTATATTCAAAGTTCAAGGCGCAAGCGACCCCTGAGTTTTTTGTTTTTCTTTTTTTTTTTTCTGGGCGTTTCAGGGGTCGCTGCGCCGTTTGGTTCAGGTTCATCTAAAGGCATGAATTTGACGGACGCTTTTCGTTTTGGCACGGATCTCGCTCGCGGGCAGACACATGGAGAGAATGGAGAGATAGATCTTCGGTTAGCTGAGTTCTGTCAAAGATGGTTTCGTTAGAGGTTAGAGCTTAAGGTGATGCATCCGCACTTAATCAGTATTCAGTATCAGTTATCGGTTTCCTGGTTTTCCACCCACAGCTTACCTCGGACCCTGGGCCTGGTCCTTGATCTGTGGATGGTTGGATTTTGGTTCCCTTTCTTTGGGGTTTCTTGATCTTAGGCCTAGGAATGCGAGTAGTAGCTTCAAAATAATACGAAAACAAAGCGCGATAGCAGCGACCAATATATATTTTTTTTTTTGTTTTTCGGAGAATTAAGGAGAGAGATAGTACAGGTGTTTTTGTTCTGGTGTGGTGGTGTCTGGAGTTAGAGATGTGTGTGGAGTGTGTTTGTGTATGTCGTCAAGCTGTATAACTAGCAAGCGTGAGTCGAGTGAAAAATGACGAGTATAGCGGGTGATGGATGTGTAGTCACAATTCCTTTATTAATTAAGCTAAATTTTGTTCGGCAACGCGGCGTATACGTAATGACAAGAAAAATTACCCATACGCAGCATGGAAGAGTAAGTGGCGTGTAAGGAAAAGCAAAGGACGTGTGTTTCTTACTTGTATGTTATGTATGTGTGCGTATGCCGAGTGCATTAGAGATAGTGATAGACTGAAGTGATTCAAGCTTTACAAAATAGCTGGCGCTATAATTATGTACAAATCGCAGCCCAGTCCCAGTTTGTTTTCTAATTTATATACAAAAGCATTAAATGAATGAGGCACATCAACTTGACAGAAGCATCATCTACCCACTTTGGCTATAATGCATTTTCCCCTAACAAATATAATACTCGAATGAAAGAATCTTGTAGACCGGTCTGGAAATGATGCTTGAATGTACGATTCGGGTAGTTAGAAGCTGACTGGCAACAAAAAAAGGGCATAATGCGATCCCCTTTAGCCCCTCCCTGGGGGCTATCATCTCCTTGAAGACCCAAATAGACGAACGTTTCGTTTTCGCCGATCGAACTTACCTTCTCGGTGTCCAGACCCTTGGTCATGGCCCAGGTGGAGACGACATAGTCCATTACGCGCTCGCTGAGAGCCTTCGGCACCTCGTGGAGCTTCATAAACTCTCGCACGTTGTTCAGCATGTCGTGGTACTTGGCCGTGGCCGAGGTCATCTGCTGGATAATGGTGGTCACGTGGCCAAAGATCGTGGCATACAGCAGGGCTATATTGGGATATATACACATAGAGAGAGAGAGAGAGAGAAAGAGAGAGATATCGGTGATGAGACAGACGCATTAAGCGGCGGCGAGTGCACACAGAGTTGGAGTTCGTAGCAGTTGGGGATCCATTTAAAGCAAACTTTACACGATCAGCTGGATAACACTTGAGAGATGTGTGTGAAAGCACAGAGAGTGTGCTTGTGATGTGTGAGCGAGATAGTTATAGGGTGTGTGTTATCAGTATTCGCTGATGCTACGCGCTGTGGAAGAAGAGACGCACAGGTGCGCGGCTAGAACAGTAATAAATGCCACAGATTGGACGAGCACACAGTTGGACAGAGACAGAGAAGAGGCAGAGGCGGAGGATGGGGAATAAGGAGTTGGAGCGGGAGCGCTATGGCTAGTGACATGAGCGAGACACTGCGCAGGATCAGCGGGATCTTAGAGGTTATGGCAGCCTCCTTTCAAGCAATTTGATCACTGATCATGCGCAATGGAAGTGAGATGCTCTTGTCTGATAATAACGAGTTATATAGTATGTACAGGGAAGAGAGAGAGAGAGAGAGAGAGTTACTTATAACGAATTACGGTTAACGAGTTCCATACAACGAGTTATGGTTAACTAGTAACGAATTACGGCTATCGATATACGTTATACGGACAACGAGTAGAGAGGAATAGAGAGAGAGCAATGCAACTCACACATGGCGACGAATTGTGCAACTAGATGGCGACGGAGCAGAAGAAGGGTGGAGAGATAACGAGACTTGAGACTCTGGCTGCGTATCAATAATTGACTGAAGGAGTGTGAGTGAGCTGCTCTACTGGGGACATGGACAAAATGGACATGGTCTACGAGTCGGATGAGGCTCTACACCAAATAACTGGAGCGATTTATTAGTTCTAGCGGCGCAAGCGGATGGCCTAGCTTTCAAATGAAATCGGATTCGAAATCGAGAATCGAGTTCTAGATCCAATAAAATCAAGAGTCGAGAATCGGAAACCGGAAACCGGAATTTGAAAAGCGTGACGCGTGTGCGGGAATATCAAGAGACTTTTGACGCGGCAACGGAACGTGTTAAGAACACAGCACCTGCAATGATCATCATGCAGATGGTGAACACCTTCTCGTTGTCTGTCTCCGCGGCGACATTGCCAAAGCCCACCTGTATTAAAAAACGTTGAAAAAACAAATAGCAGAGAAATACAAAAAAAAATATTTAAAAAAATAATAAAAAGAACGAGAGACGAGAGGATAGAGACATATTCGAAATATTATTATCACAACTATGGATTCGTCCTGATGGGAGGACACTCACCGAGGTCATGCACGTCATGGTAAAATACAGGGCCGTCACGTACATGCTCTTCCGTGACGGCCCGTTCACCAATTCTGGCCCGGTGTCGTTGCTCCATATGTACGAGTACGGAGATTGCGTCACATTGGCCAGCTTCCACAGCCAGCTGTACTGAATCTGCAAGAGGAGACGAGCAAAGGTGGGGATTAGTTCTAGAAGACCCCTCCACCCTCCTTCTAGCAAACTCACCCCATTGTCGGCATCGCTGCGCCCTATCGAATACCAAATGCAGGCCAGCCAGTGGGCCACCAGCATGTAAAAGCAGAGCAGGAGTATCAGCATGGCCGCACCGTACTCCAGGTAGCGGTCCAGCTTGCGCACCACACGCCCCAGCCGAAGCAGGCGGACGACCTTGAGGGCACTGAACAGGGACCCGATACCATCCTCGTCCCGATCGAACGCGTTGAACACGTCGTACGGCAGGCAGCTAAGCAGGTCAATGATGAACCACGACTTCAGGTAGTTCATTCGGATCACCTTGGGGTCGCTGACCACCTCGCCGCCAGGACCCACGAACGTTGTGTGGAAGTTTAAAACTAAAAGTGGAGTTTCAGGAATTTATATTGATGTTTAAACAAATGAATTATGAATTATTATTATAATATATTTATTTAAATATATGTATGTGTGCATTTGCCTTACCAATATCTATAAAGAATATAACATCGACTATCGAATCCACCACGAGCAGGGAAACATCCTCTGAGGTTTTATTTTTAAACGCTACATTGTATGGCACCTGCAAGGAAGATAGGTAAGGGATGTTAGCTTATTATTTTTAATATTTAAATATTTAATATTAAAGTTACTAAAGTATTGTAATAAAGCTATCATAAGAGATGTCTCCCTCAAGTTAAAAACAACAGGCAACTGTCAGTCAGATCATTACTTTTCCTGATGCGGTTGATCCAAAAATTCCTGAGTCTCTCCTCTTCGCTTTCTTGAAAATCCAAAAATCCCAACTAAGTCCCGTCCCTGCTCCAGGTGGCGTCCATTTGCCAAGCGTTCAGCAACAGTTGGCTTGCCCGCCCCAACGATTTCGCATTCATTCTGTGTGCTGTGTTGTCTTAACTGTTGCCCCAAGTGGCAGTTACAAGCCTCTTAACATGGCTCGTCTTGGCCCCAGCCCGGCCCGAGGTTGGATTACAAGCCACGAATGCTGCGCTGTCAGTCTCTGTTCTCGTCCTCGTCCTCGTCGTCCTCGACAGGACCTCCCCCGACTGAGCATATTAATTTGAGCACATAAAACATAAGCCGTCCTCTCTGCCAAAAGGATGGTGAAGGCGGGGGCCCAGTGTCTGAGCAGCCACTTGGTCATGTAAATGTGTGCACTTGTCTGTCTCCAGTCCCAGTCCCAGTCTCAGTTCCACCACCACTCCCAGCTCCAGGCTCAGCTCAGCCGCTCCTCAGTCGCTTTGTCTGCTGCGAATCAACATTAATGTCTGACAGAGGGTCGTTATCTGGATTCCCCACTTGAGCCCGAGACGGAGACGGAGACGGAGACGACGACGGTGAACGAGCCCTTTCCGATCCGATTCGAAGGTGTATTTGGCTAATTAGAGGCTTCGGCATGCACCTTTAACCTGGGCCAAGTGAAAGTGATATATGTGGATGAGGCAGGAGGCCGTAAAGCCGAAACTTTGCTCTTTAAAATCTTAAAAGGGTTTAGAGTAAGTCCTTTAGGATCAGCTTTAAGTTAAGATATATCGATATAATTGTATAATTGGAATTTTTTAGCAAAGGTCGATATATAAATTGACTTCTCTGAATATAAACTTTTAGTTTGAGATTCTCTTGCCTAAAAAGGGTTTATAAACCAATTTTTTTTTTTAAATATGTACACCGCATACATCCTAAAACAACAATTAATTATGATTTCTATAAATCACAGAATTCTGATGATGATTGCTATATACGTACTAACTTCCGGCAGACATTTATTACCCTTTGACCTGCTTCCAAATATAACTTATCTCCTTCGCATTTTTATCCAGAGTGAGATGAGAGGCAGACAAAGTTTTGATTTGTTGCTGGCCATACATTTATCCCAAAGTTCCTGTTGCGACAGCCACAAAAACCCAAAAAACCAAAAAAACCAAAAAAAAAAAAAAAAACAAACAACAAACCAACAAACAAATGCCGCAAAATGTCATTAAACAATAAGCAAACGAAAACTGTTGGAACAAGAAAGTGCAACTTTTGCCTGCAAATAGTACGTACGACATATAGTACTTTGTGTAGGGTCAGATGGGGTTGGGTTGGGTTTGGTTGGGTTGGGTCTGGAGCAGAGCAACCCCAATCTTTAGCCCCTTTAGAAACGCAGAAACGTGTGTGTGGAGGATAGGAGGATGTATGTACATAGATGCTGAGCACAATTTAAGCGAAAATGTTAACATCTTGTTGACGGAAATAGACACAATTCAGGCAGACAAGCGACATCGGCTTATGAAAAGGCGTCGCATGCGGCTTTGCGACAATCTGGATGCGGTAGATAGGTAAAGGTAGGGGAGTGTGGCAGGTGGCAGATGCCCCTAAATAATCCCAACCCACAACGACTTCTCCTAGGCCATGTCAAAAAGTATGTTCAAATCGTTGTCAGACAAGAATAAATTAACAAATGAATGCGACACAGCATAAATCAGCCTCAGCAGGTATATGAATTATATAAAATATAAATAAAAACAAGGGTATAAAAATGAATATCCAATATCCAAACTCACCATGATGGCTGTATAAAATGTTAAACACAATATCACCCAGTCCCAAATTGCTTTAAATGCACAATAATGCAGGAGTATGTGTGGCGGCGTTTTGGGAGCTTCCTGCCGATACTGTGGCATGATATCCGCGCTCAGCGACATCATCTGCAAATATATATATATTAATATTTATAATTGATATCTGGGGGGTAGGCGGAGAAATCAAACTCACATGCGCCAGATTGGACTGCTTCGTGGGATCCTTCAGCGTGGGCAAATGGGCGCTGAACTGGCGACTCCGCGTCACCGATCGGGCCAACTTGGCGAACTTCGAGAGACCTAAAACTGGCAAAAATAGATTAACCGCTACGAGGATGCAACACGCACACAGGACAGCCACGCACGCACACAGAGGTGTATAAAGACAGGATAACAGAGATATATCGATATATAGAATATAGAATATAAACATTAGGCATGAGTGGTATTTATTTATACAGCGTGTGTTTTGTTGTTGGCACATCGAATTGCGTTGGTTTTGGTTTCGGTTTCGGTTTCAATTGGTTTCATTTTGTTTTCGGTCAGTTTTTGTTGGTTTTCAATTTGTTGAAGCGTGTATTTACAGGTGTGCGAGTATCGATTGTGTGTGTGTGTGTACAATGGTTGTGTGTGTGTGTGTGTAGACATGGAAAAGAGAAAGAGAAAGTGTAGTAGGATGGCAAGAGACAGGGTTACAGGTGCATAAATTCATTTAGAGCACGGTTCTGACATTTGATTTTTGCATAAAAATAATAAAAATCATTTCAAATTTAACAATTATTTATTTTGAAACCTAACAACCGTGCTCCATGATACCAAAAATCACAAAAAAGGATTAAGCTCGCTTACCTCCCTTGGTGTCCTCGCTGTCGATGGGTTGCTTCAGGGCCGTTATGTCCCGGAAGGTCAGCAGGAAGAGGACGACCAGGTCCCGTTCGTTGCGGATCGGGGCCACCTGCAGCAGCAGCCATAGCGGGGTTTCTGCGTTGGGAAAGCGATGCGGAATTAATAACAATTACGAGTATACTATATAGGTAAGAAACGCCAGATAACGGGGGCTCCACAGTCGAGTGAGCTGCACAAACGATAGATAATCCCCATTCGCATTCAGGTCATGACCAGCCGAGGGATATACACTGAGGGAACACGAGGGGTAAGGATATAGGACTTGTATTTCCTAAATTTTAGTTTATTATTAAAAAAAAATGTTATCTTAGAACAGCCTAAGTAAAGCTTTTCGAACCTAAAATTCCTGATAACCCTAAGTTTTTCCTTGTGTTATTTTATAATTATTTAAAAATCCACAACACAGGAAACCTTGTACTTTTCAAATAGTTTTTAATTGATTTTCAAAGAAAAATGTGAACATACAATAAAATAAATGCATAAAACCATAACCAAAACTCCTAGTGCTCGAGTGATCTTTTTAGTTTGAAAATAGTTTTAAATCAATTTTCAAAGAAAAATGCTTTTAAAATAAAATTAATTAATATAAATTCCCCATTGATTACAATTTTCTTTCGGTGGAGAAACATAAGCAGCACAGAGGAAGGGGAAGGGGGCAGCAAACATTTCATTGGATTGCAATTATTGATATGGAACGCTGGATGCTCGGATACTCCGTTTCTGGATGCTGCTGGGTCCAGACAACGCCAGATGTAAATTACGCATGTATGTGCGCATACAGTGCGCTCCATATGTATAGAACAGCCAAAGCTGTTTACTCAGAGTCTCCCTTTGTCTGACCGGATGAATAATTCAATGAGTATCCGATGGCAGGCGGCGGCAATCAAAGTGTTTTGCCATGGAAATCGAGGCATTTAAGTCGGATGGGACATTAAGTAGGTAAAAGTAGATAAACTGCAATTATTATATGACTAATAAGGAAGGCAAATTGATTGGCAACAACTACTGTTCTCCGGTGGGATTTGAAGTCACCTAAAGAGCTTAAGATTTGCATCTTTAAAAGTTCTTGCTTTCTTTTTAAAAGAATAATAAAATAGCCTACTTTGTGGGGCTCAACAGAGTTAATCAAGAGGAGGCAATTAGCCCTCAATTATAACTCCCTTGCTGTGTAAACAATCACCTGGCGTTAATTGCCTAACACTCTGGGTAATATGAGCCTTTAACTGTGACTTGACTGTATTAATTGCATTTCAATTTTCACGGGTCAAGGACTCTCTTTCCCCTCTGCTGAGAGTGTGTGTGTGGATTTGACGGCATAATTATGCACTAATTACAGGCACAATTTGCTGCTTCCGTTTCCGGTTGATTGTTTGTTGTTTGTGCGCGCTTATTGTTGCTTATATATATATATATATTTAACTCAATATTGATTCAAATTGCAGAGATTTATTATTAAATATCCCACGGTAGAGATATGCTAGCTACCTGTCAGCACAATTTCCCAAAGATTTGGCTTTTGTTTTCAATTCAGCAAGCGCGGAGGTCGCTATTTTCATCCTTGGCTGGAATCCAATCAAAGTGAATTCCAACCGCGCGGCTGGCCAAGTGCAATTTTCAATCGAGTTGCGCCACAGCCCAGCAGCGCAGCTGTTCGCTTTTCCTCGCTCTGCCTCACTCTCATATTGCAATTGATTTATGCTTATTTAATGCACCACCCCCTGGATGCCACGATGCCACGATGCACTTTTCCCATTTCCCGGAATTCTCATCCTCTGACCACCACACATGCAACAGGAAGTACGAATATTGCTGCGGGCAGGCTGCCAGGATTCTAAATTAAGATGTCCAGCTCGGTTTCTCTTTCTCCCTGGCATTTCGAGTGGGAGCGTATTATCCTAAATTTGTGGTTACAGCCAAGAAATAATCTGTTTTTCATGTCCTTTAGTTCAATGCCACAAGTTTGTTTAAGTTTTTTCTTTTAATATTTTTATGAGGCTCCTAGGACACAATTAATTTTGAACAACTCTTCCTAGGACCTTAATTTTTCGCTGGATTCTTAATTAGTTTATCTGCTTATTTATATATTAAAAATAAAGCTTACTTCATCCCACAATTACCTTGGGTTTGTGCCTTGCCAAACTGCGAGAGGGCGCAGCCACATTGCAAATCTGCAAAATTTATACTCGAAGGCGTTAATTAAAAAAAAAAACTGGCCAAAAAGGCGATACTCTGGCGATACTCTGGCAATACTCTCGGGGCAAAACTGCCCTTTGATTTGGCTTTGATTGGTGGGTTCTAGCATTACAGGTGCCAGGATTGTGATCCTGGTTTTGGTTCTGATTTTGATTCTGATTGATGGGCAGACACTCAAAATGCCAACAGGCTGCCATCGCACCCCAATTTGTTGGCATTACGTGGAAAGGGGATGATGGAATGGGGGGGAATGGGTAAACAAACAGGACAGAAAAGTGAACATGGAAAGGGTCAGGGACTTGGACTTGTGCTTGATTTTGGGCTATGAATTATGAAGGGTTCGTCGAGGAGTCAGAAGGAGTCTGCGAAATGAACAATTTACGATGGGCACAGCTCGAGCATAAAGCTAAATAAGCCACTATGGCGGTCAGGATATTAGTGATCAACCAAAATTATACAATATACATATTTATACCAAAACAATTGATTGTAATACAAAATGTTATGATTTTCCCAAGGTTTATGAACCTTAAATGCTTTCGATTTTTGGTAGTGCTACTCCCACTCTAACCACAACTGTGGGCCACCTGGTAAGAGGGGCCACATCAAGTAAGTAATCAAGCGGCAAAGGGGGGGAAAATGACGTTGATTTGGGTTCAGCAGCAGCAGCAGCAGTATCAGGACCAACTACTTGCCACTTGCCATTAGGAGGACCCATGGCACAGGCAATTTAACACAGCGAGTTGGGCGGGGAATAGGAGGATTTGTTGTGTGCATTTGTGTTTGTACTCACTGTTCTTCTTGTAGAGCAAAATCTCAAACTGATCCTGCTGCTGGTTCTCCAGCGTGTACTCCAGCCTTCCCACGGTCTCCTTGTCTGTCAGCTCGCCATACATGAAGCCGCATCTGCAGGTTGTCCCAAGGATGAGGATGAGGATGCGATGCCAGGTTGCCAGATATATAGAAATGCAAAGAGAGAGAGAGGCGGAGAGCAAACGAGGTATTATTCTTGGTTAGCTTTAGGTCGGTTGCATGCCACACAGGCACAGGCACAGGCACGGAAAATGCAACGGAAAAATAGAAGGAACAAAAAAAAAAGTAACAAACAGAAGAAGCCTTCGATGCCGGGGAAAAAAACATGCCAAACAAAACAAGATTGATGCACCTGGGCGGGGCATCTGCGGAAAATGCCGACTTGCTTCACTTGCTCCACAGAATAAAATATAGTAAACAAATATCAATTTAATGCTCTGCCGCTCAATGGAATTCATGCACTTCCTTCGGGCCAAAGTAAGCTTCTGTTTTGTTCAGCAGGAAACCATATTTCTGGGTCACGGGGCACTTCGTAAATATCTTAATGGAGGCAATCACTTATATAACATAACTAAGGAGTTGCACAATCTATATACATATGTATGCCTATACCATTTGATATTTTCCATAAAAACCATTGATAACTAACTAAAATTAAGGAGAATAGAAAAATGTTCCCCAAATAATAAAATTTATAGGTGGCCTGCTTGGATTTTACCAAAAAGAGCACAGGGGATTTTTCTTAGACATAGGAAAATATTTTAACAAGTCTAGTTTTCTTTGTCTAATCTCTTTAATCTTCATAAATTCTAAATTTTAAAACCAAATGTACCTTGGCATGACAGAAAATATCGATATATTGATACTGTATAGGTATTTACAGCGAATGTCGATACATTCATTGATAATTTACCGTTGAGATGTGCGATAAATTGTTATTCTGTTTGGTAAACAAAATAAATATAACAATATAATACTTAAATAAATATAATACAAAAGAATAATAATAATAAATAATAATCAATTAATAACAAATAAAATATAAATT